>PISX010034570.1:0-13856 GCA_004024625.1 Mellivora capensis
AAAAATACAGAGATAAAAGGTTAAGGAACTTGGACATCAAGCAGAGTAGCATTCACATTATAGGGATCCTGGAAGAGAGGGAAAAGGGGGTTGAAAACTTAATAGCTAAGAACTGACAGGGATCACAGAGGACCCTAACATAGTGCATCCAAGGAGGTCCACACTGAGACAAAAATCTTAAATGGCAAAAATTAAACTATTTTTAAAAGCAGCAAGAGCAAAGCAAATAGTTACATACAAGGGGAAAAACCCATAAAGCTATCAGCTGATTTCTCAACAGCAACTTTGCAGGCCAGAAGAAAATGGTACCATATATTCCAATATGAAAGAGAAGCACCTACAACCAAATATACTCTACCTAGCAAGCTTACCACTGAGAATTCAGTTTCCTAAACAAAAGTTAGAGTTCATCATTAAACCATCCTTACCAAAAGTGCTAAAGGGAATTCTTTAAGGGGAGGGGGGGAGAGATTGTAATTAAAAGAATTAAGAAAAAAAATTTACAGGTAATAGCAAACATAGTAAAGCCAAGAGATTAATCAATTATAAAGCCAAATATAGAGATTAACACAAAAAAGTAGTGAAATTAAATATAAAAATAGTAAATAGATATAAAAGGTATAAAATATATATACATACAATATGGGGTGGGGGAATTTCAAAGTACTTTTAGAATGTGTTCAAACCTAAGTGACCAACAATTAAAGACTGCTACATACATGTTATACATAGACCTGTTGGTAACCACCAATCAAAAACCTGTAATATATTAATAGAAATTAAAGGAATTCAAGCATAACACTAAAGTCAGTAAGAAGTGAGAAAAAGGAGAAATGCCCCCTCCCCCAAAAAAGCAGAAACTAGTTAAAAAGCATTAAATATGTGCCCATCAATAATTGCTTCCAATGTAAATGGTCTATAAGTTCCAATCAAAAGACAAAGGGTGACTAAATAAAGACTCCTCTGTCTACATGCTGCCTACATGAGACCCACTTCAGACTTACAGACAGACAAAGTGAAGGGATGGGACAGATATTTTATGAAAATAGAAGTGAAGAAAAGTTAACGGTAGCAATATATACATCAGACAAAATAGATTTCAAAACAAAGACTAACAAGAGACAAAGGGCATTACATAAGGATAAAGGGAGCAGTCCAACAAGGGTATATAACAATTGTAAACATCTATGCATCCAATATAGGAGCACCTAAGTATTAGCAGACACAAAGGGAAAAATGGACAGTAGTGCAATAATAGTTAGGGATCTTAACTCTTACATCAACAGCTATACATCCAGGCAGAAAAATAAGGAAACAGTGGCTTTGAATGACACACACTAGACCAGACAGTTTATACACAGAACATTCCATCCACAGAGTACACATTCTCTTCAAGTGCACAGGGAACCTTCTCCAGGATAGATCACATGTTAGGCCACAAACCAAGTTTCATTAAAGACAAATTATGTCAAGCATCTTTTTTTTTTTAAGACTTTAGAGAGCGAGTGTGAACAGGGAGAAGGGCAGACGGAGAAGGAGAGATTCTCAAGCAGATTCTGCACTGAGTGCAGAGCCCAACATAGTGGTCAATCCCACAACTCTGAAACCAGGACCTGAGCTGAAACCAAGAGTCAGGCACCTAACCAACCAAGCCAGCAATGCACCCTAAGCCTCTTTTCTGATGACAAAAATAGGAAACCAGTAATCAGTTACAAGAGGAAAACCTGAAAAAAAAATACAAACATATGGAGGCTAAACAGGCTATTCAATGACCAAATGGTCAATGAAGAAAACAAACAAAAAATACCAGGAAGACAAATGAAAATAAAAACAGTTCATAATCTTTGGGGCATAGCAAAAAGTACAATGAGAGAAGTTTATAGTGACGACAGGCCTCCCTCAAGCAAGAAAAGACTTGAACAACCTGATATTATGTTTAAGGGGGCCAGAAAAGGACACCTGAGTGGCTCAGTCATTAAGTGTCTGCCTTCAGCTCAAGTCAAGATCCCAGGATTCTGGGATCAAACCCCATGTCGAGCTCCCCGGTTGGCCAGAAGCCTGGTTCTCCCTCTCTCACTCCCCATGCTTAAGTTCCCTCTCTTGCTGCATCTCTGTCAAATAAAAATCTTTAAAAAAAAAATAAAGGGGCTAGAAAGACAATGCCAAAATTTAAAAGGAAATTAGAGCAGAAATGAGTACAATACAGAAAGGATCAAGAAAAACAAAGAGCTGGTTCTTTGAATAAAGAAAATAAACCTTTAGATAGAGTCATGAAAAAGAGGAATCAGAAGTAAAAAGGAGAAAATAGCCAGCAATACCACAGAAACACATGCAAATAAACTGGACAACCTAAAAGAGATGGATAAATTCCTAAAAATGGTTTTCTAAAATTGCATCAGGAAGAAATAGAGTATTTGAATAGAGCAATTACTAATAATTAAATTGGATCACTCAAGCTTAACAGAAGTCCAGGACCAGATGGATTTACAGGTGAATTCTACCAAACATTTAGAGTAATGATTATTCTTCTAACACTATTCCAGTAAGTAAGGAAAACTTCCAAATTCATTATACAAGGCCAACCTTGCCCTGATGCCAAAATCAGACACTACAAACCAAAGAAAAACAGAACAAAACCTTGTGAGGCAATACCTCTGATGAATATGGATACAAAAATCCTCAACAAATTAGCAAACCAAATTCAATAATTAAATCATTCACCATGATAAAGTGATTTGTTCTAGGTATACAAGAGTGGTTCAGTATCTGCCAACCAATGTGCTACATCACATTCCACCAAAAGATAAAAACCATATGATCATCTTAACAGATGCAGAAAACACATTTGACAAAATACAATGTCCATTCATAGCCTTCAACAAAATAAGCTTATAGGGAACATACCTCAACATAATGAAGTCCACATATAAAAAAACTTTTTCACCATTGAGTATGATATTAGGTATTAACTGACAGCATTTCCCCTAAAATCACTCTCACCACTTCTATTCAACATGGTACTCCAAGTCCTAGCCACAGCAATCAGTCAAATAAAAAGCATGCAAATCAGTAAGGAAGAGAAATTATTACTATTTGTAGATGACACTGTATTTTAAAAACCCTATAAAGTCCATGAAAAAATTATTAGAACTGATAAGTTCAGTAAAGTTGCAGGATACAGAGTTAAAGTACAGAAATCTATTGCATTTCTATACACTATTAATGAAGTAGCAGAAGATAAATTAATGATCCCATTTACAATCATGACAAAGGGCTAAAATACCTAATAAGTTTAACCATAAAGGTAAGACACCTGAAAATTATGGCAAAGAAAAACTAAATACAATACATATAAATGGAAAGATATACCATACTCATGGATTGAAAGAATATCATTGAAATGTCCACACTGCCCAAAATAACCTACACATTTAATGAAATCCCTATCAAAATACCAGTGGCTTTTTTTCCACAGAAGTAGAATAATCCCAAATTTTGCACAGAACCACAAATGATCTCAAACAGCCAAAGCAATCTTGATAAAGAAAAAAAGCAGAAGGAGTAAGAATTTTTAGTATATACTACAAAGTTTTAGTAATCAGAACAGTATGGTACTAGCACAGAAACAGACCTAGATCAGTAGAACAGGACAGAGCCCAGAAACAAAGCCACACATATATGGTCACTCTACAACAAAGGGGGCAAGAATATACAATGGGGACAAGACTGTCTCCTCAAAACAATGGTACTGGGAAAGCTGGACAACTACAAGCAAAAAGGATGAAACTAGACCACATTCTTATACCATACACAAAAACTCACAATGGATGTAAGACCTAATGTGATATTGGAAACCCCATAACTCCTAAAGAAAACAGACTGATGACCTCAGTCTTAGAAACTTAATTATGAATAGGTCTCTTTAGGTAAGTCAAACAAAAACAAGAGTAACCTTGCACAAACAGCATTTCTTTACAGTTACAATTTATCTGAAAAATAATGAGATTTTCTCTAACATTAAAAACCAAACACTTGGAGCACCTGGGTGGCTCACTTGGTTAAGCATCTACCTTCAGCTCAGGTCATGACCCTGGAGCCCTGCATCAGGTTCCCTGCTCAGCAAGGGGTCTGCTTCTCCCTCTCCCTCTGCCCCCCACCCAGCTCAAGTTCTAATAACAATAAAAATGGAACACTTAGGAATAAACTTCATCAAGAAGGTAAAAGAACTCTGAGTACTTAAGACATTGATGAAAGAAGGTCAAATGGCCATTCATGTAAAGAAAAGTATTGTTAAAATATTGAATTTACCTACCAAAAATCTAGAGATTCAATGCAGTCCCTATCAAGATTAACTTTTTACTCAAAATTTTATTTGATCTTTTCCAAAATTATATGAAGTGCATAAGCAGATTTCCTCTCCATTGTAAAAAACCATTTCAACATAATTACTTCAGTCTTAAAAGCTTCAGTAGCACAAAGACTTTGCATATCCCCCACTCAGACTTTCCAATTGTTCACATTTAACTGAATTTGCTTTGTATTTGCTTTTCTTCTGAATTCTTTGAAAGTTGTGGTCCTTTACCTCTAAATATTTCAATGTGTATTTTCCAGTAACAAGCTTACTCTTTTTACATGACCACCATATAACTTTCAAAATCAGGAAATTAACATCAATTCTACTAGCTAGTATACAGACATTCAAATTTTGACAATTGTCCCCATACTTTCATTTATAGAAAAAGAAAATTTGAAATCATAGATTTCTTTCAGTTTTCATTATCTCCTTAGTCTTCAAGTCCTCAGTCTTTCTGATCTTTCATGACCCTGGCATTTTTAGTATAGTCTAGTTATTTTGTGCAATATCCCTCCCATTTGAGTTTTTCCGCTTCATTTCTGTTTAGGTGAGGAAAATAAAACTTGAAGTTCAAAAGACTGACAATAAATGGAGAGGATAACTCAAATTTCAGTCTTTTGACTGCAATATAATTGCCTTATACCTCCAAAACAATACCTTAATTCACTTATGTGTATGTATAACTTTTGCAAGTATTACAATAATCTGTCAAGACAGATGGTCAGACACCAGCTGCTTGACTCTCTGCCATGTAAACTGAACCTTTGGGGAGAAGGTAGTGATTTTCAGACTATTCTGAAGAGGTGCTTCAAGGCAGAGAGGGTAAAGCTTCCCACTTCTACATCAGTTTCATTAGGACAGAGCCACTGCATTCTCTGGTTTTATCTATAAATCCTTCGAGACACTCCCTTTGGGAATTTATATTTATAGTGTTCTAAGTAACAAATCTAATGATAAATGCAAGAATATTTGTTTGGAATATTCAACATTGAGGAACTTGAAAACTTAATCCTGAGTCTACAAATAACTTGGTATATGATCTTTGGCAACTACTTAATCTCGGAACCTTGCTTTCTCATCTATAAAATGGGGTCATTTCCAAACTTACAATGTTTTGTAAGGGCTAAATAGTGTTTGTAAAGAGTGCCAGATAGGGGCACCTGTGCGGCTCAGTCGGATAAGCATCTGTCTTTAGATCAGGTCATGTCCCAGGTCCTGATATTGAGCTCAGCCATCAGGCTCCCTGCTGAGCAGGAAGCCTTCTCACTCTCCTGCTCCCTCTGCTTGTGTTCCCTCTTTCGCTGTCTGTCCAATTTTAAAAAATCTTTTTAAAAGTGCTAGATATAGAATTAAGCATTTGACATGCATTAACAAAAACTATTATGCAAATAAAATAAAAACGGTGTAAGTCCAGATACTGAAATTTGAGGTGAATGAAGATGTTACTTCTAAAGAGAGCAGGAAAACTTCATGAAGGAAATGGCATGTGAACTGGGATTTAGTATCTGAGTGGATATCAGAACTTAACTATAGAGGGAGACACTGTACGTAATGTAGTATCTTATGAATATTATTTTAAATTCACTAAATTTTTAGAAATTGCTTTTTCTGAAGTAATTTTAGTCATTTGGGTTTTTTTCCCCCTCCTCCTTCCCCTTAATAGGTCTCTACCTCTTTCTCTTACCTATTCTTCCGTTCTTCTATTCAGCACCACTTGAAGTTTAAGGGTCATCCCATTTAATACTTTTAGAGAAAGTATTCTTAGAGAATACTTTCTTAGTATTCTTAGAGAAAGTATCTTAGAGAAAGTATCCTTTTTGGTTAAAAAAATAAAAAACTTTTTAAACAAAGAACTAGTTCTAAATTTTATACGGAAATTTAGGGAAGACCCTAAATATCCAAAGTAATCCCAAGAACAAAGCAGGGTACATCACATTTCTTGATTTAAAGGCATATGGTAAAGCTAATCATCAACACAGTATGGTTATGGCATGAAAACATCGATCAAGGGAACACAGTGGAGAGCTTAGAAGCCCAAGCATATATAGTCAAGTGATATTTGACAACGAAGCCAAGAACACTACAAGGAAGGAAAAATCACTCTTCAATACATGGTCCTGGAAAATTTCATGCACACATGTTGAAGAATCAACTAAACTATCCCACACAGCTCACAAAAATTAACTGAGAATTGATTCAAACCTGAAAGACCTGAAATCATAAAACTCCTCAAAGACAAAAACAAAACAAAAAACTCCTTGACATAGGCTTTGGCAGTGAATTCTCAGATAGGACACTTAAAGCCTAAGTAACAAAAAAACAAGAGGAGCTACATCAAACTAAAAATCTTCTACACAGTAAAACAAAGGTAACAGAATGGGAAAAAATATTTGCAGACCATACGTGGTAAGAAATATGCAATACAAAGAATCCAACTAAAAATGGGCAAACCAGCATAGACCTTTTCCTAAAAACACTATACTAGTCGTCTAACAGGTAGATGCAAAGATGCTTAACCACTGCTCATTCAGAAAGATTACAACCACAATGCAGTATCACTTCACACCTGTTAGAAGGGGTAGAAGCCAGACAAGAGGTAATAGACGCTGGCAGAGGTGTTGAGAAATGTGAACTTTTCTTGTACACTGTTGGTGAGACCGCCAACTAGTACACCCACCATGGAAAACAGATGAACCTCAAAAATTTAAGTGTGGAACTGCCCTATGGTGATCCTACTTCTGGGAATACGTTCTCAGGAAATGAAAACATTAAACCCAAGAGACCTGCACCCTATGTTCATGGCAGCATTAGTTACAACAGCCAAGATGTGAAGAGAACTTAAGCATCCATTATCAGATAAATGGATAATGAAGTTCTGGTGTACTCATACACCCATCCCACAAAAAGAAGATTATTTCGTCAAAAAATAAAAAATGCTACCATTTTCAACACCAACAGACTTTGAGGGTATCAGGCTAAGCAAAATAAGCCAGAGGCAAAGAGATACTTATGACCTCACTTATAGGTTGAATCTAAAAACAAAAGCCAAACTCATTAAGAGCGTCAGATTTGTGATTGCCAGGGATGGGGGTCAGGGAATGGGGGAAGTGGTCAGAAGGCAGAAGCTTTCGAGTCTGGGCTGAGCAAGCAGTAAGAACATAATATATAGAGCAACTGTACTTACTGCTGCTGTGTGATGGACATCTAAGTCACTGGGGGTGAATCCTGAGTTCTTACTCCAAGGAAAGAAAACAAAAAAAATTTTTTTTAATAATATGTAGGAGATGACGTATGTTAGCTAAGCTTGTTGTGGTCCTGGTTTCACAATACATGTTCTCAAACTTACACTGTACGGCTTAAACTCCTGACAGAAATCACTATCCCGAAACTGAAAAGAACGGAACTTACAGGACATGGGTGTCACAAACATGGGTGACCACAAGTCCACGCATCCAAGTGCCAGCTTCTCAGAAGCCATGCTAGTGCCCACCCAGCAGCCAGCCCCTCTCCCAACTCGCCGAAGTCACTTTTCCTGGTTTTACCCCATCCCAGCTGCCCAACACCAGCTTAACTGTGACTACTTCTACGCAAGTGGGGTCATGTGTTCATTTAGTTTGCTCTTGTGAGAGTCATGTGCTTGTTGCATGAACTGCTGCGAGAGAATGATTGCTGTGCTCCAGAGTGGACCACAATCCATGCGTCTATTAGGATTTTGATATTTATAAAAGCCACACACTGGAGAAGAAACTAACAGTGCCTTGAGCACTTATATCAGTGCATGTGTGAACATATTTCTACAGGGAAATAGGTTTGAAAATAGGTTTGAGTCAGTGTTAATTGAACTCCAGTAGCCTATGCCAAATTTTCTTCAGAAGTGCTTGCAAAGGATTTGAACTCTATTTTCTGAACGTAAGACCATTATTAGTGTGTGTGTATATATCATGTATAGATATACATGATATATATTTTTTTTACATGATAGGTTTTACCCCATGTGCCTCTTTGCTTTCAGTGTTCTTTGATAAGCACAAGTTATGTCTAACTCAGTATTTTCATTTACAGCTAATGCTGTAAGTTCTACTCAGGACTTTTTCCTAAGGTTTATAGATGTCCTAGAACTGAGAAAATTATGGTATTTTATTGGCATCCACAGCACTTGTATTTGGTAGGAGATGGAGTATGTGGCTGTTCAAAATATGGTTCTACAAGTAACTAATTCCTGCTGACTGAAGACCCTCTCCCTCCGTCCCTCAGCAGCTCCAGCTGTTATCTTAATAGGTGTGCAGAGAATTCTGGTCCTCTCCTTTTACCCTGTTCTTTTAGGATTTTATTTGAGAAAGCACAAGTGGGGCGGGGAGGAGAGGCAGAGGGAAAGGCAGAAGCAGACTACCCGTTGAGCAGGGAGGCTGATGCAGAGCTCAATCCCAGGACCCAGAGACCATGACAAGAGCTGAAGACAGCTGCCCAACTGACTGAGCCACTCAGGTGTCCCTACATTTTTTTTTTTTTAAATCCTTGAGTAGATACAGCATACTATCTTAATTACAGTAACTTTTAAAAAATCTACAGTATCAAATAGAGGAAGCTCTCCCACATATTTTCTCCTAAATTTCTTGGTTATTTTTGATCTTTTATGTCCTCATATATATTTTAGAATCCTGTCTCCAAGCTTTATAATCTGTTATTTCCATTAGAGATGCAAATAATCTATCTTGAGGGATAATTAACATTTTCACAATGCCCTTTGTCTTGTTTTGGCATTAAGGCAATGCTGGCCTCAAAGAAAGGTAAAGTTTATTATCTGAAAGTTTTAAACTTGGGTTTATATTTCGTAGACTACACTGAAATAGGGATTTGGAAATTACTTCATTGGTATGTTTTAATTGGCTTAAATTGCAGTGTCATTTGTATGGCTTTGCTGAAATTGCATTTTTCTGGTTATTTCTATATTTGATCTAAATTTAAACTAATGAAGTCGATCAGATATCTTCCTACTTTTCTCTCCACTTATATTTAACAATTACTGACATATGTGTTTAAATCGGTTTTTTGTTCTATATGCATTTCTTGTTCTTTTTCTTCTGTCCTTTTAATCTTTTTAAACTTCCCAGGTTTTCCTTCTAATAGCTCTATTATATGATTTTTGAAGTGAGCTGTGGGAAGGTAGCATTATTTCTCAACTAACTTCCAACTTTCATTGTTGAACAGTGCTCCTTTGCTGTAAATTCCATGGGACTTCTGCCTTGCCCAGATATTTGCCCAACCATGATCCATCCGGTCAACAGAGAATACCCTTAGGAAAGCCAGAAACATTTCAAATGTGGGAAAGCCATTTGCAGAGGATCAAGAGTAGGCAAGGCATCAAGAACGTCTCACCAAGTTTATTTTGTCTGCATGTTTTAAGATTAAAGAATGTGAGGCAAATATTCAAGAATGAACCTCTTGTAAAGTTCATTTCTAGGGAAGGATGAGTAGGAGGGAGCAGCGTGGAGAAAAACGAGTGAAGGCAAGGACAATGAGCCGACCTCAGGGTCAGGACAAGCACCGGTGACTGCTCACTGTCCCAAGACGTCGTCACAAAGACCTAACACAGGAGAGAGAGAACAGGCCATCTAGGGAAAACCAGAGTACTCAGATCTCAACTCTGTCCTAATTTCCCTACTCACATTTTTAAAGAGTTTCCAGCCATTTTCTTCAAATATCCTATTTGCTTTTTCTTCCTCTAATACTGCATCACGCACATGTTGGTATGTTGAATAATGTCCGCTAAGTCTTTGAGTCTCTTAATTTTTCCTCACATTTTGTGTCCCTCTGACTGGATAATGTCTACCTTCACAATAGTGATTCTTCTAACTCCTAAGGTCCTACTGGGGAGCCTTTCCAGATCAAAGTATTCCCCCCCCAAGAGTAGCTTCCCATCTCTTCCCATACTATTCTATCATCTTTGACTATAGTCCCTATACTGTATCTTTCATGCCTATGAATTATTCATTCTGTAACTGGAAGCCTGCCCCTCCCACCCCCTTTACCCACTTTTCCAACCCCTTCCACTTCTGGCCACCATTTTAATCACAGAATCTTTAGAATATGATCTATTGTGACAGATTTCAGGAGATACTTCCTTTATGCTTAGACATAATTTTGTTTTTGTACATATCTAAATAGGTGGGACAGAAGTCCTTTTAAGTCAACATTTGGCTTCCTTGGGGATGGTTTTACTGATTTTCCCTTCATGTCATTTTTTTTTTTTTTTACATCTTTTGGGGAAAAAATTGAAATATGGTAAAATCTTGAGTTGCCACAACTCTAAACTTATTTTAGCAACTATCTTGAACTGAATAATATACTCCTTGTCATTGTGGCCCAACTGAAGTTTCTGTTTAGCTTATTGGTCATCTAATACTTTTGCTTTGAACCACTAAGTCGCCTGGGTTTAGCTGAATGTATAGCTATATTGAGGTCTGCTTTCAACACTCAGCCAGGGAGTTGAGAACTCTGGATTAGCTTTCACGTCATTCTTGTGTAGAGCCACAAGACCAACTAGACATTAAAGACTCAATCTTTCTTCCATCTTTCCAACCATGCACACAACCCAGGCTTGCACGAGACCTCTGTAGTCTGAAGACTACGTTGAAGCTTTTAGAAGCATTCAGATTGTGTTTAGGGCCTTTACCTAGATTTTTTTTTTTTCTCTGGAATCTTCTCCCAAACTCAGACAAATATAATGTTCAACAATAGCAAGGGTTTGTTTTGTAATCAAGAAAACTAATCAAGAAAAGGCTATTAATACTGGGAGACATTTGAATCAACTCAAAGAAAGGTAAGTAAACCCTACCAATCAGAATTTTGAAATAAGCACCAAGACAGGTTAAATGAGGACTGGTCTCAGAATGGGACTCTGAAAGAGCTCCAAACCTTCAGGTGGCTCCTGGGGTGCTAGCTTTCATGTAATTACAACTATGTTCAAGACTGTGTTGGAGGTTGGAAGGCTACTGAACAGACCAAGTTAAAACACCATGAAGTTCATTGTTCCAAGATTTAGAAGTCTTTTTTCTTGAATTAGAGTTTCCAGATTGTGCAAGTCTTTGGTTATTTTCTAGAGTTCTAAATAAGTTTTTTTTTTTTTTTTGAAAAATTTTGGAAATGTTTTTATGGAGGAGAGGATTTCTGGAGGTCCATACTCTGCCATTCCAGACAATCTGTAGATCAAATAAAAAGATCTAAACTCCAAGTATGTTCCTTTGGGGTTTGCATGTTCTTATAGTTTTTAAAGAGTTCCATTATCTTGAGATTCTCAGATCTTTTATATCCTTAAGTAGAAAAAATATACTAACTATAGGATCTAAAAATACATTTTGGCCCCTGAAGTTCGTTTATGCTTCCTGCCTCTTGAGTTTAACTGTCCTCATCTGATTATTCTACATTAAAATTGGTGCCAAACAATGTTTTGATTTCATGTTTTAGAGATAATTTGTAAAAACCTAGTGCTGCAATTGCTGTATTGAAGAATAGTTCTATTTTTTAACTTTTAGGAACAGATAAAGAAGATGTAGTATATATATGCAGTGTAATTTTACTCCACCACACAAAAGGAAATTTCACCATTTGCAGTGCCATGGATGGACATAGAAGGTATAAGGCTAAATGAAATAAGTCAGAAATATCATACGATTTCACTTATATGTGGAAATTAGGAAAACAAATGAGCAAAGGAGGAAGAGACAAACCAAGAAACTATAGAGAACATACTGATGGTTACCAGAGGGGAGGTGGGTAGGCAGAGGGGTTAAATAGGTGATGGGGATTAGAGAGCGCATTTGTTGAGGTCAGTGCACGGTAAGAATGGCAGTGTTGAATCACTAAACTGTACATTGAAACTACTGTTACACTGTTAACTGGAATTTAAATAGAAGCCAAAGATGGTTTGTAATTTGGAATGTTCGTCTTAATAAACCTTTGCTACTACCCAGATGCCTGAGCAGAACATCAGTTCTGATAATTACTTCATTCCACTCTTTTCAAAAGGACTCACATTGGACTCTAATCTCTAGTTATTATGAATATTTTGACATCTTCCTATTAAGAGATTTGCCCTGAGTTATTTTTGATTTAGCAAGCGTGTATAGGATTTTTTTTTATCAAGTCATTACACAATACATTTGCCTTAGGTATATGTACTTCATTTTGAAAATATTACATTCTAGAACATAAAGCAAACCCTAGGTTTTTGAAAAATTAATTCTAGTCAACATAGTATTGGAAGTCCTAGCCAGAGGAATTAAGAAGACCCCCAAGTTAGAAAAGTGCAAAATGTCACTATAGCTAACACCAAAAAAAAACACAAAAATCACTGTATAAAAGTCTGTTGCATTTCTATACACTAATGAAATATCAGAAAGAACGGAGAAAAGATACCTAGAAATAAGTTTAACCAAGGAAGCCAAAGATCTCTACAAATTAAAGTAGGATTAGTGCCGGTAGGGGGGGGGAAGGAATTGAAGATAAGAAAGATATTCCATGCTCATGGATTTGAAAAAATCTTGTTAAAATGTTTACTATCCAAAATAATCTACATAGATATGCAATCTTTATCAAAATACCTTTGGCATTTTTCAGAAAAAGAAAATTCTAAAATTGGTATGGAAGAACAAAAGACCCTGAGTAGTCACAGCCATCTTAAAAAAAAAAAAAGGCAAAACAAAATACTTAAGGCATGACACACCCTGATTTCAAACTATACAAAGCTATTGACCGAAGAACAGAGACACAGTTCAAAGGAACAGAACATAAATCCCAGAAACAAACTCATGCATAAAAGATCAATTAACTTATAAAGGAAGCAAGATTATATAAGTCTCCTCAATAAATGGTGTTGAGAAAGCTGGGCAGTTTCATACCAAAGAATACACCTGGGTCAATTACACCATATACAATAATTAACTCAAAATGGGTCAAAGACTTGAACAAGTGCCAAAATAAAATCAGAAATAGGCAAAGTTACAACTGACACCAAAGACAAGGATTCTAATAGATAACTACAATTATATGTCAACAACTGGACAAATTGATAAAACCTTACGAACAATACTCAGACTAGATCAGAAAGAAAAAATCTGAACAAACCAGATTTCTAGTAATGAAATTTCCAATAATGAAATTGAATCAGTAATCAACAACCTCCTAGAAAGCCAGGTCTAGATGGCTTCACAGGTGAATTCCATCCAAAGTTTTTTTTAAAAATAGTTAATGCATATCCTTCTCCAACTGTCCTCCAAAAAACTGAATTGAAAGGAATTCATCCAAGCTTATTTTATACCAAATTAGTATTACTAATCCTAAACCCACACAAACACTAGGAAAAAAACTACAACCAGTATTCCTAATGAATATAGATCTAAAAATATTCAAAATTATGGAAACCATATGCAACAATGCATTAAAGAAGTCCTTCACCATGATCAAGTAGGGTTTATTCCAGGAAAACAAAGATGGTTCAGTGTCT
>PISX010034571.1:0-13862 GCA_004024625.1 Mellivora capensis
CATGACAAACAAATAAATGGAAATGCATATTAGAAACCCAGTTATTAACAGTTTCAGAAAGTAGATGAAAATTTGAAGACATAATTTGTAGAAAAATGTCAGCAGCACTGACCATATCTTCAAACCTTTCTATATTATTTACATATTTTTCTTTCAGACATTGTCTTTAATTGCAAAACCATTAAATTACTCAAATATGTATGAAATATACATTATATATGAAAAATGCTATATACCCATATACATGGTAATTTAATGGTTATTCTATTTTAACCATATATATATATATCTGATACATATATATATATATCTGTGTGTAGATAGATTAATGCCCCTTAGAAAGAGAAAGAGCAAAAGACAGAGAAGGAGAGAGAGAGGTAGTTTTATTGTGAATATGGCTTTAAAGTATGGGAAATGCAAATGAAAAGCTTGCAAAATAATCACGTTTGTTTTGACCTCATACAGAAGTATGTGAATGTTAAAGTTCAGCTCATGTGATTTATTTTTAAAGCACAGCTATGTGTATTTTCATTTTCCTGTGATCCCAAACAATGATGTACTATTGGTTTTATCTCCATGTTATTTTTTTTTTTAGCTTATATAGTATAGGTGAGTTTGGCTTATGTATGTTGCATTATTCAAATTTGTTGTTTCCATAAAGCATTTACAGAATTGATTTAGACAACTAGTTTAAAAAGTCCAGAGAACTGTGAAAGGTGATGTCTTCATTGTGTTCTTCCTTTATTCTGTGATTTTTACTAAAATCTCTTAAATGTATGAATATGTAGAGAATTAGTGTATCAAGGAGTATCAAAGCATTATGACTGTAATATGCAAAGGTTTTAAATGGTTGCGCTGTTAACCCTTGTAGTCCAGTATCTGAATCTAACCAGTTATTTGAGTTCAAATAATTTATTTTCAAGTTACTCTTGAAGTTTTTTCAAGTTACTCTTTTCAAGTTACTCTTTTCAAGTTACTCATTCTTTTTTGTTTTATTATTATTAAGATACAATTGACAGGTGACATTGTATAATGTCAAGGTATACAATGTGTGTTTTGCTACATATATTACAATATGATTACCACCAATATAATATTAGCTAACACCCCTATTGAGTCACACAATTATCATTTCTTTTATGTTGTGGGAACAATGAAGATCTAGTCTCTCAGCGACTTTGAAGTATATAATGTATTATTGTTGATTATAATCACTATGCTGTGCATTTCCAGAACTTTTTTATCTTCTAGTTGCAAGTTTGTAGCCTTAAGCATCTCCTGAATTTCTCCATCCCCAGCCTTGGAAACTACCATTCTTCATTCCTACGACTTCAGCTTTTTTAGATTCCACATATTAAGTGATAACATATAGTACTTGTCTTTCTCTGTAGACATCTCACTTAGCTTAATGCTCTCAAGGTCCCTCATATTGTTGCAAATCGCAGATTTCCTTCTTTTTCATAGATGAATAATACCTCATTGTATAAACACTACATCTTCTTTATCGACTCATCCAATGGTATACTTGGGTTGTTTCCATATTTTGGCTAATGTAAATAATGCTACAATAAACAAGGGAGGCAAATATTTTTTTTTATATGCTGCTTTCATTTCCTTTGGATATATACCCAGAAGTGGGATTGCTGGACCACATGGTAGTACTATTTTTAATTTTTGGAGGAACTTCCATGGTGTTTTCCCTATTGGTGGAAAAAATTTACATTCCCAATGAGAGTGCACAAGTGTTCCCTTTGTCCACATTCTCACCAATACTTATTGTCTCTTACCTTTTTCTGATAATCATTTAACAGATGTGAAATAATAACTCACTGTGACTTTAATTTGCATTTCCCTGAAGATCAGAGATGTTGAGCATCTTTTCACATACTTGTTGGCTAGGATGTCTTCTTTGGAAAAACATCTATTTGGATCCTCTGCCCATTTGTTAATTGGGTTGTTTCTCTGTTAATTAAGTTGTATGAGCTCTTTACATATTTTGGCTATTAACTTTTTATCTGACGTATGGTTGTAAATATTTTCTCCCAGTCTGTAGGTTACCTTTTCATTTTGTTGATGGTTTCTTTCACTGTGCAGAAGTTTTTTAGTTTGATATAGTCCTATTTGTTGTTTTTTATTTTTGCTGCCTGAGCTTTTGGTGTCATAGTCCCTCCCCCCCAAAAAAATATATTGCCAAGATCAATGTCAATGAGTTTCTTTTCTGTTACTTCTAGGAGTTTTATGATATCAGATCTTAAGTTTAAGAATGTAACTCATTTTGAGTTAACTTTTCTTTTTTTTTTTTTTTAAATTTTATTTATTTATTTGAGAGAGAGGCAGTGAGAGAGCATGAGCGAGGAGAAGGTCAGAGGGAGAAGCAGACTCCCCGTGGAGCTGGGAGCCTGATGCGGGACTCGATCCGCGGGTCTCCGGAACCATGACCTGAGCCGAAAGCAGTCGTCCAACCAACTGAGCCACCCAGGCGTCCCTGAGTTAACTTTTCTGAATGGTATAAGATAGTGGTCAGTTTCATATTTCTGCATGTGGTTATCCAGTTTTCCCAACACTACTTGTTGAAGACACTATCTATTGAGCTTATCAAATATTAGCTGACTGCATATTCAGGGAGTTATATCTGACCTTGCTAGTCTGTTCCATTGGTGTATGAGTCTATATTTATGCCAGTACCATACTATTTTAATTACTATAGCTCTGTAGTACAGTTTGAAACCAGGAAGTGTGACGAACCCAGCTTTGTTCTTTTTTCATGTGATTATTTTGCTATTTGTACAGACAAACTCACAGCTAACATCATATGAACAGTGAAAATGCTTCAAGCTTTTCCTCTAAAATAAGGAAAAAGACAAAGACAAATGAACAAGACAAAGCCCTTTCTCACCACTCTTATTCAACATAGTACTTAAGGTCTTAACTAGAGGAATTAGGCAAGACAAAGAAATAGAAAGCATCACATTAGAAAATGAGAGGCAAAATTGTCATTATTTTCAGATAACATTATCTTATATATATAGAAAACCCTAATGATTCAACCATAAAACTGTTAGAAATAATCAGAGAATTCAGTAAACCTGCAGGATATAAAATCAACAGAATCAGTTGCATTTCTAAACACTAACAATGAAAATCTGAAAAAGAAATAAAGAAAACTATCTTCTAATAACATCAAAAACAATAAAATACTTAGGAATAAGTTTAAAGAAGGAAATGAAAGATCTATACAACGAGGGATGCCTCGGTGGCTCAGTGGGTTAAGCCTCTGCCTTCAGCTCATGTCATTATCTCAGGGTCCTGGGATCAAGCCCCACATCAGGCTGTCTGCTCATCAGGAAGCCTGCTTCTCCCTCTCCCTCTCGGCCTGCCTCTCTGTCTACTTGTGATCTCTGTCAAATAAATAAATAAAATATTAAAAAAAAAAAAGAAAGGTCTATACAATGAAAGTACAAGACTTTGATAAAAGAAATAAAGAAGACACAAACAAATGGAAAGGTATACTATGCCGATGGATTGGAAGAACTAATATTGTTAAAATGTCCAGATTACCCAAAGCCATCTATCTCTATCAGAATCCCAATAGCATTTTTCACAGAAATAGGGAAAATAACCCTCAAATTTATATGCAGCTACAAAATATCCCAAATAACCAATGTTCTGTTCATTGTTATGAATTTAAAAAATTTTTGAAGGAAAAACTTTAAATTGTAAAAATTAAGATCAAGCAAGCAAACACTCCTGATTGTTAAAGACATAATAATCAGTATGGCTAACAGCAGCATACAGGGATACTTTTAGTTTCCACAGGGCAAAATCCAAGGCTTCCACAATCTTGTAATAATCCCTACAGTCACCAAAGTTAAGGAAGATACATATTTTCATCAATCCTAAAAAAATCTACTCTGTGTATGTTGACTTTCATATGGAGAAGGAGATGAAATGAAGGGTAAATTCCCAGTTTCAGTAGAGAATGAAAAGCTGGAAACATAAAACTAATGGTTATACTAGATACAATGTTAAAAATAAATGGTACCTAATACAAATTATATTTCAGCTACACTCTTCATTTGATTTGTTTGTTTTAACTAGGCTCTCTGCCCAGTGTGGGGCCCAACATTAGGCTTGAACTTATGACCCTGAGATCAAGACCTGAGCTGAGATGGAGTCAGATGCTTAACCAACTGGGCTACCCAGGCAACCCTGGCTTCTTAAAAATACATTTTATACCACAAAGGGTACTGATAAAATATTTAGGTATCAACATATATGAATTAAATTTTGCATTGTGTGTCATTTTTAATGACTTTTAACCACCTCTATCCCTTTTGGAAGTAGAGTAAATATGAGAAGACCAGAAACCTGAAATGGTTACATAGATTTTAGACTAATAAATATGTTAACCATTCAACAATGCTGTTTAGGTTTTTAAAAATTTCATGGAGAAATACGTTAAGTGTAAAGATATGTGGCTATAAGAGCATGGGTATATATGAGTATTGTAAAATCATTAATGAAACAGTAATTAATTTGAGTAGTTCTTAATAAACGCCTGAGTCTTATGCATAAACCTTGGCAGGTGTTAGACAACATGATAGACTCTGAAATTCTGCCAGATGCCAATGATAATAACTACTTGACAGTGATAAGTATAAAATGTTAGCAGATAAAATTACTTCAAGTAGATTATTCCTGTCAAGCCTCATCTGGCTGAAACTCAGAGTGAATATAACAGTTGCTTTGATGTCCCCTAGGGTATGCTCTGGGGGAAAATGTGGGCAGAAAGTGGAAAAATTTCCTCTAATTTCTATGAAATTTGTGTTCTGTACTGAAGAAAAGAAAATTGAGGACAACATTTTACATTATTACATTCCATTACTTTGAAATAATGTACAGACTGTTAGTGTCTTGTGCTGTTCTTGACTTTAACAGTCCCATAAAATAAGTTCTAAATATCCCTCAATGTGAAAGTTTGCTTTAATTCAAATGTTCACTATTTTCATCTTCAAAATTCTGGAAAAGGATAAGGATGCATTAAGCTAAAACCTTTTGGTCTATCATTACACTGAAAAATCTAATAAAATATTTGGAGAAGCTTGTACAGTATATGAAACAAATACATAAATTTATCTAATAGGGTGTTTTCCACATTCTTTTCCTCCACTGCAGCATGTAGGTATCACACATTCACTGGTAATGAAGTAACTGTTTTAAACTCAGGTTTACACTAAGATCTGATTTAGGAGGTTAAGAGTTGGAATTAAATTATGCCTAAACCAGTGGAAAAAAGAACAAGTCAAATGCTATATAATTGGGGCACCTGGGTGGACTCTTGATTTAGGCTCAGGGCATGATCTCAATGTCCCATGAGTGAGCCCTACGTCAGGCTCCCCCACACTCAGTGGGGTCTACTAGAGGATACTTTCTAGTCCTCTGCCCCTCCCCCTCCTCACTGGTGCATGGGTTCTCTCTCTCTCTCTCTATCTCAAATAAATAAATCAATCTTTAAAAAATAGGATTAATTATTCTCTAATTTTAACATACTCTAAAGTTGTATAGAAGAAAAAATATAACTTGTCTAGACTCAGTTATCATAATCTTTGTCCAATTTGCAAGAAACAAAAGGATCATGAAATAGTTTTGGCAATAGTATCTGAAGTCTTCAAGCATTTGTGTTTCTATTATATATCTTAATAGAGCTCTTAATATAGAGTTTGTTTAAAACTAAACAATTTTCTCCCACCTAAGAACTAAGATATAAAGGATCTTAGTTCTTTTTCTACTTTTACATTTGTGTGGATAGATTCTGAAATTTTATAGGTATTAAAACAAATGGCAACACAGTAAGGATCATAAAAACTCGGCAAATTTTGCTCTTTGGCAGTAATTCTCATTTATTTCCATCAGAGCAGAACAATAAAAATGCTGAGAAAAAAAAATCTTAATAGGATATATGGCAATTTCCATGCCCGAAGGCTGAGTTTTCATCTTTTCTATAAGCTGAACCTGCCATTGCTATATTCTTCTGAGTGGCAGAGCTGCTTGTGTGTGTGTCTGTATGTGTGTGTTTGTGTCTGTGCGTAAAGGCAGGAGGAGATTTGTAGACCTCCAAGACTCTCAGTGAAGTTTTGGCTTTCCTTTTTTAAAATTTTTTATAATATAAAAGAACTACAAAAGAATTCGCTTGCTGAATACTTAACGTACAAAACAGAAAATGTGGGATCCTGGTTAATATGTAGTTAATTATTTCATTTATAGCTCAAGGGTAGAAGGAGCTCTCAAAGATTTATTTAGTACATGAAGTATTCAAAACTTACTGAGACAATAAACATTGGTTTTATACAGTGAAATCTGAGTACAATAAAGAGTATCATTCAGGCATTACATCACATAAACGTTTTAGTGTTTAGAAATCACTATAACAAAAAGTAAACACTCTTAAGATGCTTCCTTAAAGATTGCATTTGAGGGGCTCTGGGTGCCTCAGTGGGTTAAGCCTCTGCCTTCGGCTTAGTTCATGATCTCAGGGTCCTGGGATCGAGCTCTGCATCGGGCTCTCTGCTCAGTAAATAATCTCATTTTGATAATGATATGCAGAAAGTATTTTGTTGTCATTTCTTTTTTGAACAATGGAAAGAAAACATAAAGCCCTTTTCTTTTTTCACATATTTTATTTCTCTGAGTCATCCATGTTACTCCCTATAGTTCTTATACACACGATCTTGTAAAATTGAATATATATATAACCTATGTCCCAGCAATTTTATTCTTATGTGGAGGGGGTGGAAGAAACCTTGCTCATGTTCATTAGTAGATATGTACAGAATTAGGACACTTGGGTGGCTAAGTAGGTAGATACATACAGAATTGTTCACTGCAGCATTAGGCATAACATCAAAAAACAAACTAGAAGGAAGGCAATGCCTAAAAAATTGAGAGAATTTGAAATTGGATGAACTGTGACATATTTATATCGTAACATATTATGTAACAGTAATTTATTTTTGAAATGCAGAAATAATTAGTCCTGAAAATGGTTTTTTAGCTAGAATAAACTTCTGATAAAATCAGAGCTATATTCTAAAGGTATCACTTAGAAATTAGCAATCTCTGACTGGAATGGAAGTACTGTCAGTTTTTAAACCTGCTTAGGAAATCTGTTTAGTCTTTCCCCAGTCTCTCATCTCCCTTTTCTTAGCTACTTTGTTAGCGATCTGAATGATCCTGCTTTGATCCAGAGCTGCTTTTCCCCAGGTGCTTCTATCTGCAGACAAAAATCTTTCACAGGGTCCATACAGCACTATCAATTATTGATACAATGTAGATCCTACAGCTGCTCTACTTTTATAAGTGCTCTAAACTAACAATGAAAATGTCATAAATAAATAAATACCTACCAGGAATTTTGCTAGTTAAAGAATCATATGCTGGAGAAAGGAACTCTACAGTTTTTTTGGCAGTTGAAGTATTTCAGCTTGAGTTAGACATCGTTTCCTATGAGGTTTGTGGATGAATTGTAGAGCAGGTCAGAGTTTTTGCAGGAAAAGGATGTTGCCTATGATAGTGTAAAAGGGTCCTTAGAGGATACAATATGTCTACAATATGAATGATACACTACATACGTTAGGATGAGGTTTCCAAGAAGATCATCTTGAAAATAAAAAGATTAACTGTTATGAGAAATGATTTATTTTTACTCAAATAAATTTAATACTGCTCAACATAATGCTTATAATACAGCACTTCTATTGCCATGCTGGAAATTTGGTGCGAGAGACGAGGCTAAAAGGATGGAGAGGAAAGAAGGTAAGGACACAGAAATATGGGACGCTTTGTCATTCTTTCTTTTTTCTCTTTTTCTTGGTGTTAAATTTCTTATTATAATTCATCAGTTCAGAAAATAATAATTCATTGTGCTTACTGAATAAATACTTACTGTGCTTGGATTGCAAATGCACACTAAAAGACAGTGGTGAGAAAAACAGAAAAGGTATCATCCCTTATGAAGTATATATGCTACTACTTTTTGTACTTTCCCATCCCATGAATGACTAAAGACAGAAATTACTAGATAAATGGTCAAAGATGTTGGTTTTATATTTAGATTACATTGTTGAAAATTGAATTATGATTTTAGTATACTATTTTAGCTACACTTATGGTAAAACATGACAAAGAAATTACAGTCAAAACACGGATCAGGAGAATGAGCAGAACTGCAAAAAGTAAATTTATAGTAAAAAAGAAAATCTATCTATTGATTAATTTATCTGTCAACACACATGCACACATATATATACACATGCCTACATTCATACCTACATACTTCATATTACTGGAAGTCTCAGCTTGGCTTTTTAAATTTTTTTCAAGACACGTACATAATTAGATTTGCTTAAATTTGCTTCTTCTGGGAAATCAGGTGTGAGAATGCAAAGGCAGACAAATCAATAGAAGTAAGTGGAGAGTACATTTTTTATTGCTTGAATTTAGATTCATGAGTGAACCCTTCCTAGAGTAGAATCTGACATGGCAAGGCAAGAAATCAAAACAACAAAACAACAACAGCAAAAACAATACCAAAAAGAAAGAAAAAAGTAAAAAGGAATGAAAACAATGTATTTTTATTAAAAAAAAACAACTGGTAATATAATTAAAAATGTGATTTACTTTGACTTGATTTTTGGGTGTAGCTAGGTAATGTATCAGAAAATATGTGAAGTAATAGTGAATAATAAAAAAAAATAAAAATAATAAATAATAAATAAATAAAATTTTTAAAAAGTGAGTAATAATATGTGACTATTCTTTGTTGAATATTCCAACTCTAAGAAGAATTACTACATAAATTATATTGACATGGGAATAAATCCTTATAAAAACACCAAAATTAATGGAATGGAATACATATTGTAAGTAAATTAGGTTCAGTATACTATGGTGAAATCACTGGTGTCTGGCACATAGAACCAATGATACATCCATCATATATTCAGAACATATGACCATGATGCAGCATGGAGAAGAAAGAGGCAAATGTAAAGCCATTGAACATTATTAAATCAAATGATTAAGTAGAATTAATTTCAACTGGATTTTCTGGTAACATTTTACATTATACTATTTATGTTAGTAATTTACATTTAGAAAGGTGATAAACAAGGAGATATCATTGCCTTATCACACATAATGCTTACTGAATTGCTCTAAACAACTGTGTGTGTATATATATACACACACATACATGTATATATACACATATATGTTATGTATATGTATCTATAAAGAAGTGTATTAGTTGTATTCTCATAGAATATAAATGCATTTAACATTAAAAATTGTACAAATATTAAAATGTGTCAGGGATTTCCGTTTTTACTTTTAAAATTTTATAACATTTATGTAAGAGATTTTGTGTTTTTCCACATCAATGTTTACTATAGAGAAACTAAGAATTTATTCAACAAAAAATGTAGCTGAATATTTTCTTAATATGAAAGCTATGTTATATTCTTTAATCTTTTTCATGGTAGGAATATTCCCCAAATCAAATGAGATGAAAAATGCTTATAGATTGTAACATAAAAAAAAGTTTTACCATGTTAATAAGTGCAAGAAATTAAACTACCACAGCAAGAATGATAAGAATTGGCTTAGGCTCCAAATTAGCTAAATTAAAAAGAAACAAAAAGGTAATAGTCATAATGCCTTTCTGCATAAAAGGTAGTGAAGCTATAAACTGAAACATTTTTGGAATTCTCCTTGAAAATATACATCAACAATCTTAAAACTGTTTATACTTTTTGACTGTGTTATTTTGTTTATTAAAATATGTCCTAAGGAATAGTCCAAAATCCAGATAAATACCACTTTTGACAAAATTTGAAAAAAATAAGTTCAATGCTATTAAAAGATACTTAACATACTGCCACATAAAGTAGAAAAAAATGCAGTAATAATTCATTGCATCCTTTCTTTTTTTTTCAATCATCATATTACATAGATGGATAAACACATTTATTTATTTGAGAGAGAGAGAAAGAGTGGTGGGGAGTGGAAGAAGGAGGAGAAAGAGATCTTTTTTTTTTTCTTTTAAAGATTTATTTATTCATTTGAGAGAGAGAGCGAGCAGTGGGAAAGGGCAGAAGAAGAGGGAGAGAGAATCTTAAGCAGCTCTGTGCTCAGTGTGGAGCCTGATGTGGGACTCTATCTCAGGACCCCGAGATCATGACCTGAAAGCTTAAACCAAGAGTCTGAAGCTTACCTGACTGTGCTACCCAGGCGATCCACAGCACTTATCTTTAGCGAACGTGAGGAAGTGTATGCACTTCCTCATTCTACTCCTACTCTCTGATCATGCAAGATTGCTCTCCTTTACTGTTTTTTGCTTCTGTCTGTAATTTAAACTGAAGTGTTCCTTCAGACTCAGTGGCTATTCTCACTCTACAGATTCTTGCCTATTATCATATAATTTCCTCCTAGTATGATAATAACTTCAACATCATGATTCTATCACAGAACACTTGCCTGAACTCTGAGCCTATTTTTCCCATTACAAATCATCTACCCAAATGTCTCAGAGGAAACACAAGGTTAACACCCCAAAACTAAACTTCATCATTTCTCTGAAACCTGCTCTACCCTTGATATCTCTGTTTGGTGAAGAGCACCATATCTTTACAGTTGCAGAAAGGAACTTCACCCTTTCATACCATTCATACCCAGTCATCTTGAGTTCCTGTAGAATATTATTCTTCAGTAATGCCATTATTCAATTCTTTTCCCAAGAGGACCCATTTTTAATTTAATTTATTTTAAGTTTTATTAATTTTTAAGTTTTATTAATTCTTATTTATTATATTCAATCAGCCAATATATAAGACCCATTTTTTAAAAGTGATATGTCCTCATGGGTTAGACCAATACCTAATATAGCATTAAACTAGCTCAATAAATGTTTGCTGATGGATAAATGAATGAAATACTTTGACAATATCTTTAGAGATATTTCCATTTAGGTTAGGAAAATTAATGTTTTTAGGTGATTTAACTTCTGCCAGTAGAATGTTATGATTAAGAACTGACATATAAAGTGAAGTGGAATCCTACTTACATAGTTATTAATGAAAATTGATTTTGCTTCCACAGCGATAGATGTTTTTAAGAGAAAAACATCTCCTTTCTAGAAATGGAATGTATACCATAAAAGTTCATTAGAAAACTTTGGATACTAAAATTTCCATAATTGCTATTACCTGTTGACAAAATAATATGAAAATTCAAACTGTACTGAGTATATTTGAGGACAAATTCTATTATTAATGAAGCTGATGTGGATGGTTGTTTTTCACTTAAATTCAGATTTAGAAACTAAAGCTTGTCTTGGATCTAAGGATTGTATTAGAAAGACAAACAGAAAGAATTCTTTAATTTAAAAATACATATGGAAATTTCTATACAGGAAATTCACTTGTTTTTCACTGCAATAAATATTTACTGAGAATTATCATGTGACATTGTTCTTGGTACTAGGATACATTAGTGAAAAATGAAGTTTCTTGCCTACATACAGCTTACATTTTAGTGATGGGCAATCAACTGAAATAGATAAATATGGTAAGTCATTAAATTTTATTTTATGTTATAGAGTATAATATGGAATCAAATTAGACTTTAAAATATCGGATCAAGTTAGATATTATCAGAAAGGTGAAGTATGAAAGAGATGCTCATTTGTCTAGGTTAGGAGCATTCTCTATGATGCAGATAGCCAATGTCCAAACTGTCAGGTCACAGGAATAGGAGTGTTAGAAAAACAGCTAAGGAGAAGGAAAAATGTAAGTGTGGGTACAGCAGAGTAAAGTGAGGTGAAGAAAATAAACAATAAATGTATAGTGATAATGGAGAGTTGGTCCTGAAGGTACTTGTAGGGTCTATCAGGACTCTGGCTTTTCTTTGTCTAAAATTGGGAGATAGTTCAGGTTTTTGTAGAGGACTGATATGATCTGGCCCAAATTTCAAAGACCTCTGTGGTTACTTTCAAAGTACACATAAGAAATTTTTTTTTTAAAAAGTAACTATTTAAAAGACCTAGTGTGTGGTGGTTTCTGTTTCCTCAACTAGATCTTGTTGGAACATGGTTAGTTAGGTAAAGAATGGCTTCTGAGCAAAAGGGTGGGGAGGTGAAAGTGGAGCTGAAGTTTTCATCAGTAGAGATAGGAAAGTCAGTGAGTATTGAAGGATTCAAATTAAATGGGCATCATTTTTATATATTTATAAAAAAGTGGAGATTTTAAGTAAACAGTATAAATAAGATGATCAGTAAAAAGTGAGTTCACAACTAGAAATACAAATTTGGAAGTTAATGACATAGAGAATTATGGTAGAAACTTCTAATCATTTTTTTCCTCCTTCTTTTCCTCCATTATAATAAAATTTTGGCTGGGACTATGCTATTTTACTAGATATTTTTAAGCCTTCTCATCACCGGTTAAGTTCTGATCACTGGACAGAAGTATGTTAATTACAGATCTAGAACTTAAGACAGAAGGCATGCTTCCTGGAAGCAATCTTCCTTCTTCCCAGTGATCGGAATCCAGGTATGGATTTGAACCATGAAAAAAAAAAAAAAAAAAAAAACAGCATTATAGGGGACTGTGAAGTAATTATCTGGATGACATCTGGGTCTCTGAGGTGCAAAAATGAAACAGTGATTCCAAACTCTAATGAGATACAGACATTAAATTTTATATGGTAAAAAAACACTGAAGATACTATATTGTACAGTAGATCTTTAGAATGTATCTTGCAAAAATGGGGGAACTTTATAACTATATTTGGTATGTTCAAAAAGGGGGAGGAAAATATAAGATTTTTTTTTTTTAAGATTTCACTTATGTATTTGAGAGAGAGAGACAGAGAACAAGCTGGGGAAGAGGCAGATGAAGAGGGAGAAGCAAACTCTCTGCTGAGCAGGGGGCCTGACATGGGGCTTGATTCTAGGAATCTGGGATCATGATCCAAACCAAAGGCAGACACTCAACCAACTGAGCCACCGAGGCACCCCAGAAAGCATGAGAACATTCAAGTATTGTTATTAATAATAATTAAAAAGACCCAAATCAAACTTTTGGAGGTGAAATTAATTGTGTCGAGATTTAAAAAAAAAAGGAATTAACAGCATATTAGACACTATTAAAGGAAATCTTTGAACTTGAAATATAGCAATAGAAACTAACCATACGAGGGGCACTTAGATGGCTCAATCAGTTAGGTGTCTGACTCTTGGTTTCTGCTTAGGTCATGATCTCGGGGTTGTGGGGCTGAGCCCTATATCACATCAGGGTCCACACTCAGTGGGGAGTTTGCTTCCCTTCTCCCTCTTCCCCTCCCCCAGCTTATGCACTCTTTCTCTCTAAAATAAACAAAAATCTTAAAACAAACAAACAAACAAAAAACAAAACCCTAACCACATAAAACACAAACAGGTTTAAAAAAAAAAAAGTAAAACTCAGCTCAATGCTACTAACAAGAAACCAACTTAAAAAAAAAAACACCATTTATTGAAGAGACTGTCTTTTTTCCACTGTATATTTTTTCCTGCTTTGTCGAAAATTATTTGACCATAGAGTTGAGGGTCCATATCTGGGCTCTCTAGTCTGTTCCATTGGTCTATGTGTCTGTTTTGATGCCAGTACCATGCTGTCTTGGTGACCACAGCTTTGTAGTAAAGCTTGAAATCAGGAAATGAGATGCTACCAGTTTTATTTTTGTTTTTCAATATTTCCTTAGCGATTCGGGGTCTCTTCTGGTTCCATACAAATTTTAGGATTATTTGCTCCAGCTCTTTGAAAAAT
>PISX010034572.1:0-13854 GCA_004024625.1 Mellivora capensis
TTGAGGGAAATTGGGGGGGAGATGAACCATGAGAGACTATGGACTCTGAAAAATAACCTGAGGGTTTTGAAGGGGCGGGGGGTGGGAGGTTGGGGGAGCCAGGTGGTGGGTATTGTGGAGGGCACGCATTGCATGGAGCACTGGGTGTGGTGTAAAACTATGAACTCTGTTATGCTGAAAAGAAATAAAAAAAAATACTAATTCAAAAAAAAATATTTGTGTCTAATAAATCCTTCTTAGACTTTTCCCAGGTCTGCATTGCAAACATTGCGTGGGTAGCTTTGCTTAGAATATTCAGTTCAGCCCACGTGTGTCATCTACTCTTACTGTGTAGAAGGAAACATGCTTTCTAAATAGAGACCCTCTTTGAAGCAAAAATTTACGTATTCTATTCATGGTTGGAGAGCCTGATAGGAGACTTAGAGATAAACAGTACTAATCACTGTTGATTAGTGTATTAGACACAGAGATTGGGCACCGTTTGGTAAGACAAGACTCACTCTCTGAAGAATTGGTCCTACTTTGTGTTAACATTGTAGACAGAGATCTTTCGAGAGGGAGCTAGTATTTTGCATGTTTATGGAATCCCCCCTAAAGTCTCATCTCTGGGAGATTACTGAGGGGACCTAATATCAAGGTCTTGGCATTTTTTAACTACAGTACTGTTAAAATGGATGAAAAGCCATAATGCAAGTGAATGTTAGGCATTCATAAGATACCACTATAATTTTCCTGTCAGGATTTACTTCTTGCTGCTATTAATTTATTTTTAATTTGAGATAGTATAGTATATAGTATTCCATTTTCACTTCAGTTTCTTTTAATTCCAATTATAAAATGCTTTTAAAATTAGGTTTCTGTGAAATTAAAATCCATCTAGGCATTTCTGGTTTCTGAGATAATGTGACTTCCTTTTCTCCTTCCACTGCCTTCTGCAACCTCCCTCAAAAAAGAAACCAAAAATCCAAAACCAAAGCTGTATGTTTTAAAGAGGGGCATAGGGGTTGATACTGCCACCACTAATTTTTCTTTAAAGATTTTATTTTTAAGTAATCTCTACACCCAAAATGGGGCTTGAACTCCCAACCCTGAGATCAAGAGTCACATGCTCTTTCAACTGAGCCACCCAGGCATCCCCTCCCCTAAGTCTTTAAAAGGAGACTGTTGGAATGACATTATTCTCCTTTGTATTAGCTATTCCACATTTTGTGAGAACAGTGAGACTTTCTGAATCATCCTCAATGACTGAGTGTAAGACACATGTCTCTTGTTAACATAGGAACATGTTTGGAGCCCAGTGTAGAAAGCCATGTAACACCCTTGTCTAATGCTGTGTTTTATTCAGCACTTGGATGGAGTTCAGTGTTCTGTAGGAAGTTTTAAAGCTTTCATTGGTTCAGAACTTGTAAGAAAAAGTGTAGGTTAAATTTTATATGACCATCTTCTATGAAAACTTGTTAGATGTAATAATGTAGGCCAAAGAAACACTTAAGGCTCTCTCTTTCCAAGTGCTTAGATGCCCTCATTTAAGAAACATACTCGATAAGTTATGTTAATGGGTGGGAAAGCAGTCTGAAAAGTTTACATACTGCAAATGCAAGCTGCTGTTAGTATTTGGCAGTCACTTATTTATTCAGTAAAACAGCTGTTCAGGGTCTTTCCCTGGGCCAAACTCTCTTAGCCTCAATCCACTTAGAGAAATGAGCATCCAAGCAATGAGAAACGGGTGTTTCTGTAAAAATATTTTGTGGTTCCTATTCGCCAAGAATTCAATTGGCATTTCCCTTAAATTAGTCCCAATCGTTAGGTTTCCCAAATCTACCAACAACTGCTGCTCAGCATGAGACACTGGTATTCAGTGGACGTGTTATGACGGACTGAATGAATCCACAAATATTTTATATAGTGCTGAGGCACTGCGAGAGTGAAAGAAGTGCAAGACACAGACATTCTGACTTGGCATACTTACATTTTAACTTGGAGACATAAATGGAGCACACAGTTTCTGCATACACTGTGAAGCAAGGCTATACAGGATTAAACACCAAGGGGATTGAGAAGACAGTCCAGAAAGAGAGAGGCAGGACTGTTTGATATGGTCTCAAGTCATCAGAGGAGAGGGGATTTGAAAGGGACTATCTAGGATCCATGGGATGTGGCTTGGACTATATGTTTGTCTACATCCAAAATCCAGATATTGAAATCCTGATCCCTAATGTGAAAGCATTTGGAGATGGGGCCTTTGGAAGATGGATTTGTGCCCTTTTAAGAAGATACAATAAAGGAGCTGGCATGTGAGGCTACTGCAAGAAGGCATCTATCTGCAAGCCAGGAAGAAAGCTCTCATCATGAACTGAATTGGCTGGCTCCTTGATCTTGGACTTCATGCCTCCAGAACCATGAGGAATAAATTTCTGTTGTTTAAGCCACCCAGTCTATGGTCTTTGTGTTATAGCACTTTGGATTGACTAAGACGGTATAGAAATAAGATGGGATATAAATCAGGCATCCCTGGAATGAAGAAACTGCTTTGAGAGAGCAAAGGATGTTAACTGTGGAAAGGTCCAGGTGCAGAGGAACTCTTCACAACATATTTTACATCTTGTGGTGCTCTCAGGCTTATTGATTTGATTACCCGTTATTATTATAGAAGGTAGGAAATAGGGACAAATCTGCACTGACTTAGAAAAAACCTAGAAATTATTGTCTCCTTCCTCCCTCCTTCTCTTGCTCGTTCTTTCTTATGTTGTTTTTTGGAGTGTTGCTCTCTTTTGTTTGCCACTGTAGTTCCACAGCCAGAACCATCCCTGGCAGTGTATAAAGTATTCAGTAAATACTTGAACAAGGGTTCACTATGGAGCCACAGAATTTATGAATAACTAGAATCAGAAGCCCCCCCCCCCCCGCCCACCTGCTCACTAAGTGTTGAGCTTTCTGAGTTTGGGAATCCCTAATTCTCCTCATGCCTGACATTAGTGGAGAAGCTTGAGGGGTTGGGGTAATTTTTGTGATGATAGTTTTGGATTTTTCTCCCGACTGCTTTGAGATTAGAAAAATAATTTGATTCTTGCTAAACTAAATAAAATAAATGAGGATCTTGTGAAATGAAACCTTAAGGAATATTCAAAAGCAAAGAATAAAAGACATAGTTTAACAATTTCAGAAAATAACATGGTAGAGATTCCATATCAGCAGACTGTTCATTTTTTCAGTGTAAAGGAGAACAAAAGGTGGTTCTTCCTAGGATGGTAATATTCTGTAGTAATTAGAGGTATTTAAAGGAGTTTGCATCTCAACTCAGAAGGAAATGACCTAAAATACACATAAATATTTAATTTACATTAAAAATCATAGAAATTGTCACTTCTGGTTCTTCAGATAATAGTAATCTTTTAGGGTTGCCTGGGTGGCTCAGTGGGTTAAAGCCTCTGCCTTCGGCTCAGGACATGATCCCAGGGTCCTGGGATCGAGCCCCGCATTGGGCTCTCTGCTTAGCAGGGAGCCTGCTTCCCTCTCTCTCTCTGCCTACTGCTCTGCCTACTTGTGATCTCTGTCAAATAAATAAATAAAATCTTTAAAAAAATAGTAATATTTTAAAACATAAAGAATAAAATCTTTTTTATTTTTTGCACCACACCCAGTGCTCCAAAAACAATGAATACTGTTACGCTGAAAAGAAATAAAAATAAATAAATTAATTTTAAAAAAAAGAATAAAATCTTTTGAAATAAGTCACTAGCTTCTGTAACTAAGGTTGGAGAGGCCATGTGGCCCAGAAGGGAACAGAAACCTGATGAAGGTGCCATCTGCTTTTCCTTCTTGCCCGTGCACTGTGAATATGACCACCTCCCAGTAGGAAGGCTTCATCTCGTGTTGCCATATCTGCAGGCACTGACTCACTGCTCCAGTCGACCCTCTTGGTCATAATTATTTAATTCTTTGCTGACTAAACTGTATTTTTGTTAAAATTTAACAAAAGTATACTATAAGAAACAGTGGCCTCTATTTTAAAGATCATTATTTAAAATATCTTTGGGCACCTTGGTGGCTCAGTTGGTTAAAGGTTGGACTCTCAGTTTTGGCTCAGGTCATGATCTTAGGGTCCTGGGTTTAAACCCTACATGGAGCCTCGCATTGGACTCTGCACTCAGTGGGGAGTCTGCTCCAGGATTCTCTCTCTCCTTCCCCCTCTGCCCCTCCCCTGACTTGCACATGCACTCTCTCTCTCTAAAATAAAAATAAGTCTCAAAAATATATAAAAAATAAAACATCTTCAGACAGAAGTCATATGGTTGCATGCACATTTATCAACATTTAATATTTCTTTTGTTGCTTTACTTTGATTTTCCCACATGGAATTAAAATCCTTTAGCATTCCATTAAAATAAGACATAAGTAGGGTCCATATACACTATGGAGTATTATCCCTCCATCAGAAAGGATGAATACCCAACTTTTGTAGCAACATGGATGGGACTGGAAGAGATTATCCTGAGTGAAATAAGTCAAGCAGAGAGAGTCAATTATCATATGGTTTCACTTATTTGCAGAGCATAACAAATAACATGGAGGACATGGGGAGATGGAGAGGAGAAGGAAGTTGAGGGAAATTGGGGGGGAGATGAACCATGAGAGACTATGGACTCTGAAAAACAACCTGAGGGTTTTGAAGGGGCAAGGGGTGGGAGGTAGGGGGAGCCAGGTGGCGGGTATTTTGGAGGGCACGCATTGCATGGAGCACTGGGTGTGGTGTAAAACTATGAATTCTGTTACGCTGAAAAGAAATGAAAAAAAAAAGACATAATTAGGGTCAAGCAATAAGCTTTCTTTTCTCTGCATTTTTGTTCCATCTTTCTTGGACTTTGCAGTCTCCTATTCATTTTTCTGTCTCTTAAATGTTTTTAAAATCAAGTATTCTTATTTTAAATTATAAAAGCTGTACATACTCATTAAACAATTCAAGCAACAGAATAGTTTATAAAATTAAGATGTCCCACAAAAAAACCAGAAGTACACAATCACACACACACATACACACACTTGTTCTTCCCCTCTATCTCTCCACATGAGCCCTTACTGCATGTGCCATTTTGCAGCTTGATTTTTTTTTTAAAGATTTATTCATTTGAGTGTGAGAGAGAGAGCGTGCATGAGGAGGGGGAGGGGAAGGTGGGGGGAGAGAGAGAGAGAGAATCCTGGAGCAGACTCTCCGCTGAGCACAGGACCCCATGCAAGGCTGGATCCCAAGACTCTGAGATCATGACCTAAGCAGAAACAAAGAGCCAGCCACTCAACAGATACTACCATCCTGGCCCCCTGCAGCTTGATTTTTCACTTAGCAATGTATCATCAATCCTATAAATATTGGGGTCTCTCAGCATTCTCTTTTCTCTTGCCACACGTACTGAATGGTGTCACCCCACTTTTAGTTTTAGCGACCTCCTGCTCATTCCCAAATATGTCTTCCCAGCCCTGATGTATCTGTCACTCCAGCCCATCTACCTGCCATTGCCTCATGGGCACTAATATGCAGCTCTTCCCAAGTGCTCTTTCTCTTCCTGTCTCCCTTTCAGGGAGCAGTGTATTTTTCGTCTCATTTTCCAAGCCTAGGTGTGGCATCATCTTCAGTCTTTCCTATTTCTCCTTCAGCTACACTGTGCCAATCACCAGTTGTTTTTATCTCTTTGATATCTTTTAGATCAGCTTTCCTCCATTCTGACTACCACTTCTGTGATGCCAGGTGAGCATCATGTCTTGCTTGCATGCTCTAAAGGTCTGACTCTTCTCCCTTCTGCCACTCTCCCTTCTCATCTCCTAATCCATCTGCCTCACAGGCCTCAGATGCTCTTTCTCCAGTGCCAGTCTGAACATGTCTTAATATTCAGTGACTTGCCAATGTCTTTAGAATAAGGGCAGACCTGCAAGACTTATAGGGTTTGCAAGACTTATAGGGTCTGCAAGACTTATAGGGTTTATCTGATCTGGCCTCTGCTTGTGCCTTGTCTGACTCATTGGCAACCATTGCATCTGTTTGATTCTAACTCCAAACATAGCTGCCCACTCTGAGTTCCTTGAACATGCCATGCTCTACCTTACACATGTTTGCCTTGGTGCCTTCTGTCTCTCCATCTCCCTGTTTCATCCTTTAGGCTACTTCATTGACACTTCTTTCAAGAACTGGGTTTGGTGTCATTCCTATGTTCCCAGAGCATCTCACACTTACTTACCTTTATCCTATTGTACCACTGATCATAGTATAATGTCATTACCTGTGTATGCTTTGTGTCACCTGCACCAACCCTCACTAGCACCACCTCCATTGATGACCCCACTATGAGCTCCCTGAGGGCAGGAATAGGGAGAGCACAGAATGTAGTGCCTGACAGGAACTGCATATATGAACTGCATGAATATGAACTGCATATATGAATGGACATAATCAGAAGCCCAGGAAGCCCATAAAGCTGAGGGAGTGGTTTGTTCCTCAATCCTAGGAGTTATGATGGTCAAGTCAGAAGCTTCACATGCCTTGGATCAGGCTGGCTCAGGTTAGGGTAAATACCTTTCAGGGCCTGGATATGGTCATTTGAAATATCAGTGCCATTTAGGAGTAAAGGAAAGTGTTCATGACCGGAATCTGTTTGCCTTCTGCTTTCCTTCGAACTTCATCCTGTCTGGGTCCTATTTAGACTCAGAGTGAGCAGGAGAGGTGGAGGCTTGTATAAGACCCTACTCCTCAGTGGAGCAGGAGCACAAATGTGAGGGCTCTCAGAGTGAGGTACTTAGGTTTGGGGTAGTCACAACACTTATGGTGGCTAATCTTGCACATCACACACCTGGTTAATCTTGCCATTCCACTCTTGCCTCCAGCCCGCAGTCTGTGTAAGTTCATTAAAGGAAGACTTTCATTTCTTTATGAACCTTTCTCACTTCAGAGTCCCTGTGTCCTTTATCCACATGCTGCAGAGAGGAACAAATAAATACCACTGAGAACCCTTATGACTCTCTTTTATACTTTATCATACGCTTTATTGATTTTGCATTTGAATACCACCACTGAAGCTGTTACATTTTGGTTTATGCTGATTTGCATGGAAGACTTCTCAGCTTTATAGTGATAGTTAATTTGTATGTTGGGATTCACAAAATGGAGGCCTCCCAGGGGCCCTGCCCTTATTACAAGACTACCTCCTAGCCAAGCATGCCGTGCTTCCACATTGCCTCTGGTAATGCTCTATAAAACTCACTGTTGCCCAAATTCCCTCAGGAAGACTGTTATGCAGCTTGGTAGGCATTGTAGTTCCCCAGACCATGTATTATTTTTCTTTGACTAAAGAACATCAAATTCATTACTAAGTTGTTTTAGTTTTGTCATTTGACAGTCTTGGTGACAAGACGGGCTCCAAATACAGCTCCTGAAGATTCTGGGGATGGCTCTGAGATGTACCTTCACAGGTACCTAGAGAGTCCTTTTGGTCACTTACCTCTTCAGCCACTCTCCAACATCTCTGGAAAGCTGCTCTTGGATCAAGCTCTGCATATTTTGTATTGTGACCTCTTGGAGTTTGTTCTAATCCTTCCAGCTGGAAAATTGAGATGTGCAAAACTAGAATTTCACAGGGTGGAAATTGGAGTGTGAGAAACTCCAGATTTTCACAGTGAGAATCATAGGTCTCAGGAACTGTGCACAGGTAGCCAGAAACAGAAGTCTGGTTGAATTAGGGAGGTTTACTTCAAGGGAGAATAATGAGTATCCCTCAATTGAAAGAAAGCAATATGGCAGCTATTAGGGGACTCACAAAGCCTCAAGGAAAGCCCACAGTGTAAACTATGGGGGGCTTGGGGAAATAAATCAAGAGAAGAAATTGTCATTAAATGGCACATCGAAATGTAAGTAGACACAAGTCAGACTATTATAAGCCATCAGAGTTTCCTCCATTATAGAGAGATCTTACAAAAGGAATGATAGATCTATTGCTAATGGGAATCTCAGACCCTAAAGCTGCAAAATTGGTGGCCACAGGTTGAGCATTTAAAGCTATTATTGTGCTTGCCACATAACTTTAAGACTCCTGTGCTAGGATCAGTTGGTCAAGGAACAGGTTAGGAATGACACCAGGTCACATACCAACCTCAAAAAATTTTTTATGGGAGAAGGTACACTGAGAAATATCACAAAATACTCAACCCAGCTGGACATCCCTCCTAGGTATTAATTTAGTTCCAAGAGGTCCAAGGCTTCACTAAAGAAATTGGGTTCTCAAGTTTCAAAGAATTAAGCACACCACCTTCTGGAATATTTGCTTATTTTATGTCTGAGAAATGTATTTTTAGACGAGATCGGGCGCTCTCAGGGTGGTATGGCCGTAGACTGAGAAATGTATTTTTAGAAGCTACAGATACAAGGCAGAAATCTTACTAAGACAACTTGGAATCACAATGGCCATTGTAGGGAATATTTCAGACAAGATTGTTCATTTAGGAAGTGCACTTGAAAGTAAGGTGTTAAAGGTTCTTTTTTCTTAAAGATTTATTTATTTATACAAGAAAGAGAGAGAGCAAGAGAGTGCGTGCCCAAGTGGGGGGAAGGGCAGCAAGAGAGGAGGAAGAGAATCTCAGGCAGACTCTCTGCTGAGCCCAGAGCCCAAAGCCAGAACACTGAGATCATGACCTGAGATGAAACCAAGAGTCAGTCGCTTAATTGACTAAGTCACCCAGGGGTGCCTGATGTTAGAAATTTTTTAAATTACAGGGAACTGGTTAGTGGTTACCTCATTACAATTTTGGAAAACAGTTCAAGTTTTGTTTGTGATTTCCAGAGGCATAAGCAAGAAATGACCCAGGTCAAGTTAGTCTTGCAAAATAAGCTAAATTAAGCTTTACCCTTATGGCTAAGCTGTTTTTGTCTGCTTAGGGAATTTTTGAGGCATTTGTTTTTGATTTTAACAATTCCCCCCTTCTGGTAATTCTCTCAGTGGGCTGAGAGTATGACCAACGAGCATGGCATTATTTTCGGTTACCACCATTGATGTATTTGGGCCAAAGAATCACACAATTGCTGTTTCCACCGTCGAGACATCAGGCTGCACGGTCATGTAGTCACCGTCTTCATCATTTATGTAATCATTGTTGATTTCATCCAGTTGTGTAATTCTAATGACACCAATAAGTGTATGAGTGGCTGCTGATAGGTATTTAGAGCCCTCAGGAGTATACTAACCTGTAGAGGTTAATATGACTATAAGGAGAACATTAGCCAAGGATTGAGAAATTCCCAGAGCAGAAATTCCCAGGAGCCAAGAGTTAACCAATTAAATAACTTAAGTGAATTATAATCAGGTTCAGTTTTGGCTAAGTCAGTCTACCTTTTTTTTTCCAAATCACGTGTAGTTGGATTTCAGTTTTTTTCTGCGTTACTTATATAGGCACAAGATGATGTGTTAGCAAATTCATATCCTCATGATTACTTAGGAAAGGATAAATATCCGGATGTTCTTTTCAGGAGACAGTATTATAGGTGAGCTTCCACCTAAATTAGACCTCTATGTGATGTGAGCAATCAGGCAATTTAATGAGGGGCATATCTATGGAAACAAAAGAAAAACAAAAGTTGATAATTGGAGCAAATTATAAATTCAGGTTCTTAGTTTGGAGACAGCCAGCTGAGAAGATTTCTAGATGTCAGTTTTGAAGCATCTTCAGATAGAGTGAGGGCTAGTACTGGCATTCTGACAGATTTTCCTGGTTTTATTAGTTTGAATGTCTCTGATGAACTTTCTAAGTAGTTCCGTAGGAATAGGCATGAAGATTGTCCACACATGACCTGTTGTGGTGATTTCCTTGAAAGTTATATCAAGTTGTCCAGCTTTGTTTTCCATGGCCTTGGAAAAGGGGAAGTTTTAGTTGCACAGGGATTTTAAATCAAAGAATGGGAAAAAGTTAGCAATGTTAGTGTAGAAATTTCTAGGCAAGTATTATAGAAAACTAGAAGAATTCAGGACAAAGTCAGTTTGCAGGTAGAAAACAATATCTCTAAGACAATTAGCAGCACTAGAATCTGATAACCACAAAGATGTATTATTGAAACATTTTTATTTCTGTAATCATTCCTATGTCTGTCAAAGATAACCACAATAAGACTAATTTCTTTGCAGATTAAGTCTAATTTCAATAAACTTGGCCTGATTATTTACATAAGTGCATCAAGAATAGCGATTGACCATATAAACTCTTTTAAATCTGCTTTGCTGGATTGTAACATAAAAAATCTCAGGGGCACCTGGGTGGCTCAGTGGGTTAAAGCCTCTGCTTTCGGCTCAGGTCATGATCCCAGAGTCCTGGCATTGAGCCCCACATTGGGCTCTCTGCTCAGCAGGGAGCCTGCTTCCCCCCACCCCCCCACCCCCACCTGCCTCTCTGTCTACTTGTGAGCTCTCTCTGTCAAATAAATAAATAAAATCTTTTAAAAAAAATCTCAGATTGGACTTTTAAAAGACTCTTGAGGCTAGGAAGCCAAACCAAGGACTTGTTTAAAACCTGGAGAACAGATTCTTATTGAACTTTTCAAATACATACATTGTCAAGAATACTTAATCAGAATTTCCAAACTCTGGAGAGATGAGGTAGGGAGAAAATGATAAATGCTTCAACCCTTGCTGCAAAGCTATCTATAACTTACAGAAATTTGGTAAATATAGCTTTAAAGAAAGGAGAATAAGGGTTATTTTAAACATGGAAAACAAAATATTAAGGAACAAGCAATATTTTTTTAGATTTTTAAAAAATATTTTATTTATTTATTTATTTGAGACAGAGAGTAAAGGGAGGGGCAGAGGGAGGAGGGAGAAAGAGCATCTCAAGTAGTTTCCCCAGTGAGCATGGGGCCTAATGCTCAGATCATGAGCTGAGCTGAAACCAAGAGTAAAATGCTTAACTGACTGACCCACCCAGGTGACCCAGAATCAGCATTTTTAAATGAAATCATAAAAATTATGATTGTGTTCATTGGGTCATTCAGTCTTATGTCATTCTTGTTTTGCTTCATCTTGAGTTAGCAGCTTTATGAATCAATCAGTTTTCCAATAGCGTTTTAGAAGTTCTTACTCAGTTTAGTGTCATGATCTTAAAGTAACCAGAGATCTGCATTTTAGGGTACTTCTTAGGGTCTTTGCCATAAATCTATTTGAAGGTAAGACATTTTTGCAGTGCTAGTACCATTTTCATTATTATTTCACTATTATTGCTTTGTAATCTTTAAATCTGGGGTTGTGATACCTCCAGCTTTGCTCTTCTTTCTTAAGGTTGCTTTTGCTATTTGTGACCTTTTGTGGTTCCATGCAAATTTTAGGGTTATTAGTTCTAGTTCTGTTAAAAATACTATTGATATTTTGATAGGGATTGCACTGAATCTGTTGCTTTAGATTGCTTTAGGTAGTATGGATAATTTAGCAGTATTAATCTTCCAATCTATGAGAATGGTATATCTTTCCATTTGTTTCTGTCAACTTCAATTTCTTTATCAATGTTTTGTAGTTCACAGTATAGGTCTTTCACCTGCTTGGTTAAATTTATTCCTAGGTATATTATTCATTTTGTGCAATTGTAAATGGACTTGTTTTCTTGATTTTTTTCTGCTACTTTATTATTGGTGTATAGAAATACAACATATTTCTGCATATTAATTTGTATTCTTCAACATCACTGAATTCATGTGTTACTTTGAGTAGTTTTTTGGTGGAGTCTTTAAGGTTTTCCATGTATAGTATCATGTCATCTGCAAATAGTGACAGTTTTACTTCTTCTTTACCGGTTTGGATGTTTTTTATTTCATTTTCTTGTCTGATTGCTCTGGCTAGAACTTCTAGTACTATGTTGAATAAAAGTGGTGAGAGTGGACATCCTTGTCTTGTTTCAGATCTTAGAGGAAAAACCACAGTTTTTACCATTGAGTAAGACTTTAGTTGTGGGTTTGTTATATTTGGCCTTCATTATATTGAATAAAGCCACCATCTTGAGACTTTTTATTATGAATGTTGAATTTTGTCAAATGTTTTCTCTGCACCTACTAAGATGATCATATGATTTTTAGCCTTCATTCATTCATGTGAGAATAAATCCCATTTGATTGTGGCGAATGAGTCTTTTAATGTATTTTTGAATTTGGTTTGCTAATAATTTACTGAGGAGTTTTGTAATTATTTTGATAAAGGATATTGCCCTGTAGGTTTTTTGTTTTGTTTTCTTTTGTAGTGTTTTTGTTTGATTTTGGTATCAGGGTAATGCTGCCCTCATAGGATGTGTTTGGAACGTTTTCTTCTTGTATTTTTTAGAATTGTTTGAGGAGAGTAGGTATTAATCCTTCTTAAGTGTTTGGTAGAATTCACCTGTGAATCTGGTCCTGGAATTTTATTTATTGGGAGGTTTTTGTTTTGTTTTTGTTTTTGTTTTGTTTTGTTTTTAGTACTGACACAATTGTGGTATTAGTAATTGGTCTGCATAAAGCATGAGTTTTTGAGAAAAGGAGGAAAGAATTTTAAATCCAGTGGATTCCACCTTTCCATTTAGATTACCTAAGGTCTCTTAATATGAGGGGCCCTCTGTTTTTAACAGCTGTACCCAAACACAAGGAATTACACTTCTCACCCCCTTTTGAATAGAATAGTGTAACTTACCAAGGAGTTTCAATAAACAAAATCCAGGTATGCACAATAAAGTTAGAGAGTTCAAATGCAAAGAAAATGAAACTCAGATTGAGGAGATCCTTACCCTTAAGCTCCAAAGTCAGCAAGAAAGTCAGTGAGCTCAGTGGACTCAGGGTATCAGCACTTGTTTGCTCAGTGTCATTGGAGTCATTGGGGTCTTCTTTGGATTTCCCTTCTAAACCTATGAATTGTCAAAAGTTCATAAATAACAGAACTAAAAACAATTTATCACTGAAGCAGTAATAGGTAAAAGTTTATTTTGCGCATATCAAAAAAATAGTTCACAAACCAGGAGTTCTTAAACCAAAACATGGGATGAGGCTCAGGGGTATATTATTATAAAGCAGCCTATATAGTGGGAAGGCGGTGACTGTTTATTGTTCATAGTGATTGGAAAAAATACCAGCCTTTTCTTAAATTATAGGGAGTTGGTTTTGTCTGCTCAGAAAATTTTCAAGGCTGGCTTCAGTTTGTTTTTGTTTTTAACAAAAGGTTCCCAAATAAAACAAACCAAATGAGATAAATAGTTTAATTGTCGTGCAGAAGTCACCGGAAGTCTTCAAGATTCCAAAATAACTTCATTGAAAGATTCGTTGCAAAAGGCTGATGAAAAGTTAAAGACCCAATGATACCTAAAGACAAAAGACTTCTTTTTTTTCTTTAATTTTATTTATTTGGCAGAGAGAGAGATCACAAGTAGGTAGAAAGGCAGGCAGAGAGAGAGGGGAAAGCAGACTCCCTGCTGAGCAGAGAGCCTGACGTGGAGCTTGATCCCAGGACCCTGAGACCATGACCTAAGCCGAAGGCAGAGGCTTAAACCACTGACCTACCCAGGCGCCCCAAAATAAAAGACTTCTTTTTTTAAAAAAAATTCTTTTCAGCATAACAGTATTCATTGTTTTTGCACCACACCCAGTGCTCTATGCAATATGTGCCCTCCTTAATACCCACCACCTAGCTCCCCTAACTTCCCACCCCCCACCCCTTTAAAACCCCTCAGGTTGTTTTTCAGAGTCCATAGTCTCTCATGGTTCACCTCTCCTTCCAATTTCCCTCAACTACCTTCTCCTCTCCATCTCCCCATGTCCTCCATGTTATTTGTTATGCTCCGCAAATAAGTGAAACTATATGATAATTGACTCTCTCTGCTTGA
>PISX010034573.1:0-13851 GCA_004024625.1 Mellivora capensis
CTTTTGCACAGCAAAAGAAACAGCTAACAAAACCAAAAGACAACTGACAGAATGGGAGAAGATGTTTGCAAATGACATATCAGATAAAGGACTAGTATCTAAAATCTATAAAGCACTTATCAAACTCAACACCAAAAGAACAAATAATCCAGTCAAGAAATGGGCAGAGGACATGAACAGACATTTCTGCAAAGAAGACATCCAGATGGCCAACAGACACATGAAAAAGTGCTCCACATCACTCGGCATCAAGGAAATACAAATCAAAACCAAAATGAGATACCACCTCACATCAGTCAGAATGGCTAAAATGAACAACTCAGGAAATGACAGATGTTGGTGAGGATGTGGAGAAAGGGGAACCCTCCTACACTGTTGGTGGGAATGCAAGCTGAGGCAGCCACTCTGGAAAACAGCATGGAGGTTCCTCAAAATGTTGAAAATAGAGCTACCCTATGACCCAGCAGTCACGCTACTGGGTATTCACTCTAAAGATACAAATGTAGTGATCCGAAGGGGCACCTGTACCCGAATGTTTATAGCACCAATGTCCACAATAGCCAAACTATGGACAGAACCTGGATGTCCATCAACAGAAGAATGGATAGAGAAGATGTGGTATATATATACAATGGAATACTATGCAGCCATCAAAAGAAACAAAATCTTGCCATTTGCAATGACATGGATGGAACTAGAGGGTATCATGCTGAGTGAAATAAGTCACTTAGAGAAAGACAATTATCATATTATCTCTCTGATATGAGGAATTTGAGAGGCAGGGGAGAGGGTTGTAGGGGGTAGGGAGGGAAAAAAATGAAACAAGATGGGATCGGGAGGAGACAAACCATAAGAGACTCTTAATCTCACAAAACAAACTGAGGGTTCCTGGGGGGAGGGGGGTATGGAGAGGGTGGTTGAGTTATGAACATTGGGGAGGGTATGTGATATGGTGAGTGCTGTGAAGTGTGTAAGCCTGATGATTTGCAGACCTGTGCCCCTGGGGCAAATAATACATTATATGTTAATTTTTTTAAAAAACTGGCCGCAGGGCAGGGGTACTATCTCTGTCTCTCTGACTTTTCCTCTTTCATTATCTCTGACTCTCTAAACATCTCTCTCTCTCTCTCTCTCTCTCTGATCTCCATCCCACTCTCCCCCTCTGCGTCTGTGTGTGTCTCTCTGTCTTTATACCCCTCTGGCTCTTTCCATATCTGTTGTGTGTGTGTGTGTAGGTCTCTTTGTCCTTTATTCCAATCTCTTCCACTCTCCGAGTATCTCTCCCTCCCTCTCATGGGGCAGTCTCCTATACCTGGCCCAGTTCTCTCTGTAGGTCATCCTTCTCTGCCAGCTCTCCAGCACACAAGGCACACAGATTGCCACCCCAACTCTGGAATCAACTTGACCTCTCAGCCCCAGTGCTTAATAGCATCAGGGAACCTCAGCAGCAAGTTTCTTTCAAGAGAAAAGTCAACGGGGCCAACTCAGAAGATGGACAACTGCTCCTGGTCCCACCAGTTCTGACCAGGGAGAGTCATGTGACACCACTCCAATGACTTCATCTAAGAAGGGCTCTGGGTTGGGCATTCACATGGCAGTGTAGCTCTGAGAGCAGGACAGAGCCGCACAGGGAGAAGGGCATCTCCGCCACCACTCATGGAATAGCTTGAGGCCATAGCAGGATTCTCCCATTTCTGGGTCTCAAATACCCCATCTATAACAGGAGGAGTTGGATGAGGTATTCTGTTAAGAACATTTCTATCCCCAAACCCCACCCCGCCCCGAATCCCATGGTGCTCTATTTACAAAACCAGTCATGGAGACTGGAAATAAGAGGGAAGAATATGGGAAGTGACAAAGGAGCAGAACATTGAGAAAGGAAAAAACTACATCCTTTCAGAAACAGTTGGTGGAATGGCCTCCAGGAAAGGGGGTGAGAGTGGGGGGCTTGGATTCCAATGCAACAGAGGGGAACCAGTGGTTCCCAAATCTTGCAGAGGCTGCCATGGAGGCAGATTCCCAGGCCCGTCTCATACGATCTGATGCAGCAGCTCACCCCAGGGGACTCTGACACTCGTGATCTCAGAATCACTGCCTGGAAATGCTGAGCAGGTCTTTTCAAAGAGCTGCCTTAGGAGGAACAGGGCTTTCTAGGAAAGGCAGTGACCCCACATCTTGGGACCATTCAGGGAAGGCCAGCCAATCTGCTCTGAATGACCCCAACCTTCCCTCTTCACCTCCCGTTTCTCCAACCCTCCGCAATCCAAACAGAATCCTGACTGCCCCAGGAACTCAAGAGCCAGGCAAGGAAGGGTTCCTGCCTCTTCAGGCTGCTTTTCTGGGCCTCAGTCACTTCCACCAGAGGCCGTGGATCTGATGTCCAAACAAGGCAAGAGAAGGAGGGGCAAACAGGTCCTCCTCTGCCTCCCCCATTACATCTCCTGGGCATTTTAAGACTGGATTCTGGGTCAGCAGGAGTAACTCCAAGATACTCTCTCAGACTTGTACTCACTCATCTTCCAGAAATGAGTGGTATCTGGGCAAGAGGAAGGAGTTCACCTCCAGATCCTGCCAATAGGCCCTAGATTCTGATGCCAGAAGATTAGAAGAATGGCTACCTCAGGTCCTCACCAGGCCAGACTAGAAGATTAAGTGTTACCTCTGCACCTACATATTTCCAATTTCTCCATTTTCTCCAATTTCTCCAGCTCTCCACGCATCTCCCTCAGCCTGCAGGCTGACTGGCTCCAATCAACGCGTTGGAACCTGTGTGGCTTGAGGAGGACCCAGACACATCTGGAAATGCAATACTTTAACAGGGGCCTCAAGAATTCACAATGTACCTGCACACCACCTACCCGTTTCATCTTCTCAACTATCTTGGGGGTGCGGGGAGGCAGGGACCTGATTAGTTGTGTATCAGATGGGGAAACTGAGGTGCAGAAGGCTGGGCTGGAGGAGAATGCACGTCTCCACTCCCCTCTTCCTGCCGCGTCCCCATTCCCTCCAGAGAGCCCTGGCTCAGAGAGGTGGAGGGACCCACAAAGCCGGGGCTGGAGCTCGGACCAGGAGAGGGTTAGGGCTGGGACGGACATCTTGGCGAGAGGGGAGCAGCTGGGCAGAGGGGAGGCCAGGAAATTTGGATGTCACAAGATCTGGAACCTATGTGTGTGGCCTGGAGCGGGTCCCTGCCTCTTCCCAGGCCTTAGTTTCCCCTTCTGTACTTTGGTGAGGTCAGACTCATGGTCTCTAATGTCCCATCGCACTCTGCCATGTGGGGCTCCAGCCCCACGGGCTGCCTCCTTGAGTGTGTCCACCACTCGCGGCAGAGGGCCAACGCAGCCCGGAGACCAGCGCAATCCCTTGGACTTTCAGCTCTGGCTCTGCCCCACTCCGCCCTCAGCCCCCGCAGTGACCAGAAGTTTCCCAGAAGCTTCAAAAATTACCTGCTGCCCCCGGCGGCGGATCGCAACCCTGCAAAAAGCTGCAGTGGTAAGAACTGACCAGAAGATGGAGCCAAACGCCCTGGAAACCGAAACGGTTCTGCTGCCAGAGGTTTTATTTCTGGGTTTACAGGTGTAGAAGCTAAACCAGAGAGGCGGTAAGCAACGTGCTCAAGGTCTCCCACCTGCTCCGCGTCAGGGCTGGGAACCTATCCCCGTCTCCTGCTGCCGGGGCCAGCAAGGATCCTTCTATCCCGCCCTCCTCCCTGCTTATGCCTCAGGATTCTGGTCAATCAAGCCGAGTTCACGCCAAGACGCTCACATCTAGTCAGGGCTCCTCCGTGTTAGGCTGATGGGGCTGCAGAGCACCCTGCGGGGGATGCAGGGAGCTTTAAGTGGAAGAGGTCGCCTTTCGTGTGTTTCACCTGTGGAGTCACGCTTGTCAAAGGCTTGCGTTTGAACCCCTCCTCCCGCCCCAGCCACCCCACAGCTCTGTGGATTCTGGGCAAGATTCTTAAATTCGCTAGACCTGGGTCCCCATCAGTAATTTAGAATGATGATGTGACCTATTTGGTTGTTTGGAGGTTTACATTAAATCATTGAGAAGAGCACCGAGCACCATGACTCTGGTATGATAGGGCTAAATAAATATTAGGATTTTATTGCTGCGAGGGCATTTATGGTCGAAAATGATCTAAACGAAATGACAATGAACATGAAAGGCTTTCCCGGTCTAAGTGGACAATTTCATTCTGTGACATTCCTCCTTCGCTGCCCTTCCTCCCACCTCTCCTGGGCTCTAGATCTGGCTCCCCTGTTGGCCAGTTCCTGTAGTTAATTGACACATTTCTTCTTTTTCATGGTGATCCCTTCCTGGTTCTGTGTGATAAGAGGAGACAAGTCAGACTGGCCAAGGAGATGACACAGAAGGGAAGTGACAGGGGCTGTGTGGCCGGAGCATGTAGGAACTCCCAGGCAGGTCATGGGGGTCCCATTAAATCCTGCTTCTTTCACACCTTGAATTTCTCCAGAATTCAATTGCTAATCCCTGTTTCCACTTCCCTCTCCACCCCAGGTGAAACACCCTCATCCCTCCATGTCTGTGACCCTCTCTTGCAGATAATTCAAGACTCAAATAGAGAGCTACCCATCTCCTCACAGCCCATGTTAATCCCTGCCTTCTCATGAACGATTCTTTTTTTGTTTTATTTATCTGAGAGAGAGAGAACATGATGAGTTGGGGGCAGGGACAGAGAGAGAGGGTAAAGCAGACTCCCCACTGAGCAAGGAGCCAACATGGGGCTCCATCCCAGGACCCCAAGATCATAACCCCAGCCGAAGACAGCCGCTTAACTGACTGAGCCACCCAGGCGCCCCCTCATGCGAGATTCTATGGCTTCTGCTTCACAGAGAGACCTGAAGCTTCCTTCTGGAAGTAGAGGGGCCACTTTCTTTCCTTGTCTCCTGAATAATGTCTGGGGCTCAAGGCCCAGAACTCGGGCTACTTAGGTTAGTAGAGGGAGTACTATGCTAGGAGTCCAGATCCCCTGTCCGAGGTCTGGCCCTGCTCTGACACCTCTCTGACATTGGGCACCCTCTCTGGCACTCTGAGGTGACATCAGTCCTCAGCCAGAACCTCCCCAGTGAGTTCATTTCTGCCCTGGGATTTAGCAGCCCTGAAGACCAACCCTGCTCTCTCTGACTCTCGGTGTGACCTCTGGCAAGTCCCTTCCAGTTTCCCTGGTGCTTTGGGTGCTTGAGTCCAAGATGACAGTCCAGTTGGTGCCTCTTACAGGCATTTTGTATGGGGTCCTCATCACCGTTACTGCCATCACGCTCACTGCCTTTGTCCTCCTGCCATGGAGACACGACGTCAATGTGGCGGTCCTGCAGCGGGGCCAGGTGTCCCACAGTGTCTGCAGCCCTCATTGCCCTCCGAGGAGGATGCCCTCATCCCCCTCCTCCAGACCCTGGAGGGTCTTGGGTGTGGAATATATGTGGGTGCCAAACAAGATGAGTCAAGTAGGGTGCTGGGGAGCCATGACAGGAAACAAGTTCAACCCAGTGCAGCAAAGACCAGCAAAGAGGACATCGCAATGGGGAGACGTAGATTTTTGTCCAAATTCCGACACTAGCTTCTAAAAGTCTCTGACCTTAAACTATAAATGGTTGCTATTGGATTCTTTCGGGCAAGCATGGTAAGGAGAAAGGGAAAGATCCCCAGGCACTGAGAGGCTACAAGGGGAGGGGAGAGAAGAAGCAGAGAAATGATGGTTTAGCATCTTTTCCTGCTTTATGACTTTTCCAAGAGGTGCCCGAGGCAGAAGGCAGCTACATCAATTTACCTCTTCTTCACCAACTTCAAAACAAAATTCATTTCAGAAGGTCAGTTTCAGGGGAAGAGGAGGATACTGAATGGGGATACTGCTGCTCAGACGCAGGATTTAAACACAGGACTTGGACAAATGACTTTGCTTCCCTGACCAGCTAAAGTGAGGCTGGAGTGGAATCAGGACAGAGTTGCTCCGTCCAGGGTGAACAATGTCCTCATAATCACCGTCCCCCTGTGAAGCCCACAGTCCCTTTCCCCAGGCCTCTCAGCCCCACTCAGTCAGTATATAGGTGGGTTTTTAATCCATGCATAGGGCCCCTGGATGGTGATTGGTCCATAGTTGGTCAACAGCTTCCTCCCCGGGTCCTCTTATCCCTGAGCAGAGCCAGCCTCTCCTCATCCCAAGTTCTGACATGTGATTGCCAGGAGCAACTTAAATCTGGAAGCATAGTCCCCCCAGAGAAAGTCTCCCCCATGGTCTGGTGGCTGTGCCCCAGGCAAGCTCTTTTCCGGATGGCTCTGACCCAGTGAGGGTACCCAGGCCTCACCATCCTGTTCCACATTCCACTGCTGCCCCTCACGTGGCTTGCTCTACAGAGTCCTCTTCTCCTTCTGCTGCCCCTTTGTCAGCATCTTTGCCAACTCTGGAGGGGATGGTGGAGAGAAACCGAGCTCGCAGGGAGGCTAGCTTGCTGGTATGACCTGAAAGTCTGCTTCTCCCCATGTCCTGTCCCTTTCCTCCTTCCTGCACACGCAGTGTGTTCAGCTTTCTCAAGGCATGTTTGCAAGCATTCTTCTACTTGAACCCTGCTGCCATCTTCAGAACTGGGTGGGGAAGGGGTTATGGACCTATTGTTCAGGGAAGGAGACCGAGATCCAGAGAAGGAAAGGGCATCTCTACAAAGATGTGAGGAAGTCGGTGCCATGGTGGGAGTAGACTCCCAGATTGGTTCCTCCCTGTCCAGGGTCCCTCCTTAACCAAGTAGGGCCTGACTATTGATGAAGGAACAATCCCAGCTCCCCCATCACACTGGCCGGTGGCCCTCTACATAAATACTTCCCCAGGAAAGACCTGGAGCCTCTACTAGGCACTGCAGAGGCTGGGGTCAGCCTTTGGGGCTCACATGGGCTGTGGGAAGGGATGCAGGGTGGCTGGTGTGCATAATGACAACGGAGTGTCCCCGTATGAGATACGTACCTATGTACTTGGGCCTCGTCCCAGTCCTGCCGGTCTGTGCCTCCAGGTTTCCTGAGAGATGTTTCCTTTCTCCATAAAGACTAGTCAGAACTCTTAACTCTGGGAAGAGTTTCCTGCTGAGCTACCCCCTTTTCCTGTCACACCCCCAGTCACGGCCTCCCTAACCAAGTGACTAGGATACAGAGAAAAAATCGCAAGAAAGCAGGCGGCCAGAAACTCACAGAAGTGAGTTGGCACAGAAGTTTGGCACCGAAGCCATCTTGATGGAGATCTCTTGCTTCGCTCACGCCAACCTGAGAACAAACAGTAACAGTAACAACAGCCAGCCTCTTCCCAGCATGCAACAGTTTACAGAGGGTGACGAGAGACATGGGCTTCTAGGATGAGCACATCAGCCCTGAAAGGTCAGCACTGTTAGCCCTCTGGACAGATGAAGAAACAGAAGCCCAGGGAAGTGAGAGCAATGTCCCAAGAATGCACAGAGGGCCCGTGCTCATAGGCATGGAGTTCGCTTTGCCTCAACCCTCAGACTACTCCTGACTAAAGAAGGAAATGGGGTCAGGTGAAGCCCCGGGATGCGTGCAGAAGAGGGACACTTTGACAATCCATAGGCCTTTCTTGAGGCCCACAGCACCAGCTCTGGGGACCCACAGCCCTCGACACCTGTAGCAGAGCAAGGACGCCCACCACTGAGGCCCACCCCTCCATGCTTCATGCCCCCAGCCCAGCCTGGGGCCTACGAGAGCCAGGCTGCTGCATGAGCCTGAAGTGACCCTTCTCAGCCTTGGCCTTGTGATTCTCTCCTAAGAACACGAACTGTGCTCCCCCTGCTGCCCCCCACCCCCAAAAACCAGCCAGAGTAGCAAAGAGGAGGTAGGATGGGAGCGAGCCAGACTTTGAGACTGGGATCTCAGAATGGGAAGACTGGAAGGGGTTGTTGTGCAGATATGAAAATTGTGCCTCTCCTGCCAGGAGGGATGGGGGAGGGAGGGGACAAGGACTTGCTCAGAATCCACTGGAGGGTTAGAGGCAGAGCTGGGCAGCAGCCAGGTCCTGGAACTGGCCAGGCCCTTGCTCAGCACCCCTGCCCCGTCCACCCAACCGCAGGAATTGCTTTCACAGCCCTTGACTTGCCCAATGATGCCCTTCCCCCCCGCCCAGGGAGTCCGCTCTCTGATTTGAAAGCCACTCCTGGGGCGCCTGGGTGGCTCAGTGGGTTAAAGCCTCTGCCTTCGGCTCAGGTCATGGTCTTGGGGTCCTGAGATCGAGTCCCACATCGGGCTCTCTGCTCAGCGGGGAGCCTGCTTCCTCCTCTCTCTCTGCCTGCCTCTCTGCCTACTTGTGATCTCTGTCAAATAAATAAAATATTAAAAAAAAGAAAGAAAGAAGGAAAGAAAGCCACTCCTGGATTTGGAAGGAGGCATCCACCCCAGCAAGAAGGGGAAATGAGTTTCTCAAAGGCCAGCCAACTAAGAATCCTAGGTGCTCTCTGCCAGTATGATCTTGACTCACAGACCCTCAGCGTGGCCGATTATCACGTCTGCCTGCCCATTGAAGGCTAGAGGAATTGTACTCTCCCTGCATGGCCCTGGGGTGTGGTCCAGTGACTGGAATTCTGCTCCACATAGCAGAACTTTTTTATACTTGAATCTATTCTAAAATGGAATATGTTATCTCCTGAGGTGGTGAGCTCCCTAACACAGAAGCAACCAACTTGCCTGGGATATTCTAGAACAGAGTTCCTCAAAGTGTAGCTCCCATGCATCAGCATGAATGACCTGGGGAGGGGGGATTCTTAAAGGGGCAGATTCCACTCAAGCCTCACTGAACTCTGAGTGTGGGCCCAGGAATCTACCATTTTAATAAGCTCCCAGGGATTCTGATATAGGATTCTGATTCACAAACGAGAATACTAGATGGGATTCATTCCTTTTCATCTCTGAAATCCTCTGATTCTACCATTCCATTGCATCTACCCTCTTCCCTAGGTAACAGTGTTGTACAAGGGGCATCCTAAAGCCACTTTTAAGTTACAAAGCCAGAAACCCGTGATGGAAGACAGTTGACAGGAGCTATCTGGGGGCAGGCCAACCACCAAGATAGCTGTTAATCCTCTCTTGCTTCTCTACCTAGTGCTGACCTGACGTGACAGCCGAATATCACAGTTGCCTATTTAAGACTTCACAATCAGGGGCACCTGGGTGGCTCACTGGATTAAGGCCTCTGCCTTCAGCTTGGGTCATGATCCCAGGGTCCTGGGATTGGGCCCCGCATCAGGCTCTCTGCTAGGCGGGGAGCCTTCTTCCCTCCTCTCTCTCTCTCTGCCTGCCTCTCTGCCTACTTGTGATCTGTCTGTCAAATAAATAAATAAAACATATATTTAAAAAAAGACTCAACGATCCCATCCAATTTCATCTCCACCACCTTACATCCAAGGCCCAAATTCCATAGTCGTAGCAGGAACCAAGGAAGAGAACACAGAAAGATGTCCACTTCATGTTCTGGAACTGGAGGGCAAACTTCTCTGTCTATGCTGGGCTATCAGAGCCTTTCTGGGTCCCTCCCAATAGGTTTTTACTCCCCATATCTTCCTGTTTTCAGCCCTGAAGTGAACAGACGGGTTGTCTAAATGTCCTCAGGCATCACTGATCATGAAAAATGTTTCCAGCCAAAGCCTGGGGCTCAATCCAACTCCCCCCTTTGCCCTCTGGTCTCCCTGTTAGCTGCAGGGCACACCCTCCATAAATCGTTGACGCACTATGCTCTCCTCTCAGACTCAGTAATGCAACTTCTAGGAAATTATCATTTACGTGTTAAAAGATGTGTGTAAAATAGTATCAACTCTAGCATTATCAAAGTAATAAAGGTAACAGAATAATATTATTAACACATGCATAGTACTTACTTGTTTCATTTCTTAAATGCTATTCCTGTATTTATTTAATCTTCACAATGGCCTATGAGCCAGGTATGATGACTGTCCCCGGTTTAGAACTTTATACAACGCCTTTCAGTAATTGACAAATAATTAGAAACATCCGAGTGTCTAATAACTGGGGATTAGTCAAATAAATTATAGAGCTTCCCTAAAATGAAATATTATGGAGCTATTATAAACAAGGTTAAAAAATATTTAATAAGCCAGAAACATGCTCGTAAAGTTAGTTAATATTAAAGGCACAAGCAATAAACTATATTCCATACAATTGAATTTTGGGTGAATGAGCACATGCAAGAAAAAGTCTTATGGGGAGGTCCTTGGCAGGGAAGGCTTTCTGGAAAAGCTTGGTATTGAGCAGTTTCAGAAAGCTATGGAAGGGGGCGGGGCAGGGATTGTTCTCCCCACAGGAACTGGGTGGGATATCACCACTCACGATGCCGGGGTAATATCAGGAGGTCCGGAGTGGACGCTGAACTTGAGATGCTCAGCACTGGCCCAGAGTCTAGAGATTACCACTGGCTTCTGACTCTGAAACTAATTAGAGGGTAAGCATCACCAAGTCTTATCTCCTCTCTGGACCTCAGTTTCCCCATTTCTACAAAGGTGATCATAACACCTTCCCTGATTTCTCCCAGAAGCTAGGTTGCAGATGCAAAGCTCCAGTGAGGGCTTGAGCTGTGGGATTCCTGATGGGACCAGGGAGCAAAGCTGTTGCTTTTTCTACTGAGCACTTGCTGAGTCCTTATTATGGGCTCGAGACTGTGCTAAATCTTATAAGCAAGTTCAGGGCCAGCTTTGGGGGCAGGCCACCAAAGCAGTCACATAAGTCCCACACCCAGAAGGGGTTACATTTGGGGGTTGAGTGCTCTGTGGTCACCGTCTTGAAATGTTCAATAATTTTATCTTGAATTTAGTTTTAGTAAGTAAAGGCTGATAGAATAGTGAAATATGTACTGGGGGCTTGGAGCCTTGGCTTACACACAGCCTAGGGCACTTAAGTCTCCAGGTGGGACCCCAGGCACCAGCGAGGGTCTGCACTCACCCAGAAAGGACTCCTGTGCCTGAGGAAACATGCTGTTTACTAGCAAATAACCACCACCACAACAGGCCAAGGGAGGGACTGTGGAAGAAGGAGAAAAGCTTTATTCTTGCCTTTTGAACAAGGAGCCCTGCATTTTCATTTTTCAAATTAAGTAGCCATCCCTGGGTAAACCCAAAACATCCCTAACAAGGAATGTGCTGATTTTACTCCTTTTTACAGGCAAGGAAGTTGGGCTTAGAAGGTACACTGCCCAAGGTAAGACAGCTAGAAATAGCTTGGGCAGAATTTGAACCCTGACCGATTTGACCCGAGTCTGTGGCCTCAACACTGTGCTACAGAGAGCCAGGGAATGCACAAGCGGGGCACCCCTCCAGGGCAGTGGCCCCTGATGCTCTCCAGCCCCAACTGAGGCCATCACGACTCACACCAGCATCAGCTTCTCCCCTGATGGAGAAGGCAGAGCCTAGCGAGAACCTGCCAGGGCATTAGGAAAGCACTCACGCCTTCGAGTCTCTTTTCTGTCAGCTGGGAGGCGCCTGCGTGACCCATTAGGACGAGGCTTTCGTCTGACTGTGTGAGAGCCCACTCTCTCCAGGAACCTGAGCAGGCTCCAGAGAAGACCCAGAAGGAGCACGTTTCAGCAGAGCCACCTACAAGCTGATTGACTCCGGACACTCCTCTTGACTCCCTCAGACCTTAAATGTCTCATCTTAAAATGGGAGTGAAATACTTACATGGAAGTTCTTCACACACAGAAGGTGGCACAGTTCTCAGCAGAACTGTGCCACCATCTGACTTGGCCTGCATTGATTGGCAAGGACTGGCCAGAAGTTGGCTACTTTTACTGTATAGATGACTTGTCCATGCAAGAGCAGACATCTTACAGGCACTGGGCACTGGAAACGTGAGCAATCGTGCCTTTGGTGGGGGAGTATCAAGAAAAAGCCCTAAGAGAAACCTAGCATGCAGAGGATTATCACTGGGCCTCCAGATGCTCCAGATGTTCAGGATCCAGACCCCTTCCTGCCATGCTCCAAAGTAATTCTCTAAGAGGAGCTCATTAGTCACAAATTGCTCAGGGGTGTGTTGGGGAAATGAAGTCCAACCTGTAAGTTTGACTCCAGGATGAAGGAAATGAGCAGAATCTAGTGGGTTCAAATGGGCAGGGTGGCTAGGACAAAGCTGGTCATGGGTTTATCTTACCCCACAACGTCATTCCACCCTTGCTCTCAGGTCTCACACTCCCAAACCAGACACTTAGGATTCTGTGATTAGGACACGTGACCATGGTGGGGACAGCCCTGGGAGGTGCCGGGGGGGGGGGGGTAGTCCTGGTAGACAGGGAGCAGATGCCAGACTGATACCGCGTTCCATAGCAATCCGCGCTCTGAGGGCTGGATACGGCTTACATGACACTACTTACTTTACACTATCTTTTAAGATCCTAGACCTTGGGGTGCCTAGGTGGCTCAGTGGGTTAAGCCGCTGCCTTCGGCTCAGGTCATGGTCTCAGGGTCCTGGGATCAAGTCTCGCATCGGGCTCTCTGCTCAGCAGGGAGCCTGCTTCCCTCTCTCTCTCTGCCTGCCTCTGTCTGTCTACTGTGATCTCTGTCAAATAAATAAATAAAAATCTTAAAAAAAAAAAAGATCCTAGGCCTTATGGGGGCCTCTTCTCCTTAAAGTGTTATCACATACATTATCTTAACACATGTACAAGATGCCGTGAGGCAAACACAGGCAGATGTTATTATTCCCGTTTTATGGGTGAGGAAACAGAGACCCAAAGAAATGCCAAAGGACTAAGAAAAAGAAGCCCAGTTTCTCTGCTCTCAGCCTCCAAGAGGCTCACCATGAAGACAGAAACAAATCTGGCTTGTGACGCCTGAGTTGGTTGAGCATCCAAGTCTGATTTCGGCTAGGGTTGTCATCTCAGGGTCGTGAGATCGATCTACATGTGGAGTCTTCTCCCTCTCCCTCTGCCCCTCCCTCTAGCCCCCTACCTGCCCTGCCACCCCGTCTAGGAAGAAAGGAAGGAAAGAATGAAGGGAGGGAGGGAGGAAGAAAAAGAGGGAGGAAGGAAGGGAGGGAGGGAAGGAAGAAAATAGATATTCTGGCTTGCAGAATATGAAGCAGCTTTTGGATCCTGACATCTTAGAGTCATAGTCATTGAACTAACATGTATGGAGTGATTACCGTGGCCAGGCTCTGTGCCCAGCACATGTGCACACTACTTTATCCAACTGTGAGGCAGCTGCCATCCCCATTGGACAGATCATGAAACCAACGTACAGAGAGGTTGACCAACTCTCCACATCCTCCAGCCAGGAAAAGGTGGAGAAGGGATATGAACTGAGACTGTCTAGCTTCACCTTTGGTCGTAAACATTTTGCTGCTCTGCCTTCTCAGGGGAAATGAGCAGGGAAAGAATGACAAGCTGAGGGGATTGTAAACGGCCACTGGCAATTGAGGGGTCCACCAACACTAGGTGGCGATGTTCCCTCATCCCAATTCCATTTGAGCAGGCCCCTTTTTAAGCCATGCAAACAAACCCTGAGGATATAGGAGAACCAAGAACCACCTCAAAGGTCTCCTCCTCTGATCCTGAAGACTTGGGAAATGCAGAAGAAAAAAACCTCCAAACCTCAGCAGTACTTATCTGCGATTGCTCGTTGCCACTGTGTATTCTCTCTCCGCTTACTTGGGATCTTGGTATTTCTCTTCCACTTTGGCCTTTAGCCTAACACCTGCTACCAAAGTACTTGCTTATGGAGAGGAGCCTGACAGAGCCACATTTGCCACCATCCTGGCTTCCAACTGTCTGATAGGGACTTTCACATAAGAGGCCCCTTAATTTGTTAAATCCAGAGAGAGGACATTTTTGGACTCTTTGGCTCC
>PISX010034574.1:0-13853 GCA_004024625.1 Mellivora capensis
TCTGAAAAATAACCTGAGTGTTTTGAAGGGGCGGGGGGTGGGAGGTTGAGGTTTCCAGGTTGTGGGTATTGTGGAGGGCACGCATTGCATGGAGCACTGGGTGTGGTGTAAAACTATGAACTATGTTACGCTGAAAAGAAATAAAGAAAAATTATGGAAAATAATCAAGCTGAAAAGAAGAGGGAAAAAAGTATTAGATCAGGAAGGTACACTATATTCGTGATTCCATACAGTGCAATAATATCCATATCAAGGGTTCCCAGAAGAAGAGTGGGTAAAAGAGTGTAAAAAGTTTATTTGAACAAATCATAGCTGAGAAATTCCCTACTCTGGGGAAGAAATCAAATATTCAAGTACAAAAGGCTCAGAGACCTTCCCTCAAAATGAAGAAAAACATGTCAACACCATGACACATTATAGTGAAACTTACCAAATACAAAGAGAAAGAGGGAATTCTGAAAGCAGCTCAGGAGATAAAGACCTTAACCTACAAAGGTAGATCATAAGGCTGGATACAGACCTGTCCACAGAGATGTGGCTGACCAGAAAGGGCAGATATAGTATATCCCAAGTACTAAATTTGGAAACTCTTCAGGGGCAAGATGGCAGAGGAGTAGGAGACCCCATTTCAACAGGACCCCTGAATTTAGCTGGATATCTAACAAACCATTCTGAATACCCACAAAATCAGCCTGAGATATAAGAATATATACATCTGGATCTCTACAAGCAGAAAACTGATACCTGTCAGGAGGTAGGAAGAGTGTAGTTGTGAATCTGCAAGCAGATATTGGAAGATAAACAGAAGAAAGAGGGAGCAAACATAAGCTGTCTCCTGGATAGTGAAACAACACTGGAGTACAAAAACATCCTGTGCTGGGAACAGGGAAAAGCACATAGAGCAGTAGCTGTCAGGAAAGGGATTTAAAGCAGCTCTCAAAGAGGATACAGGATCTACAGTGGCCCATGTATGAACTTGGGACCAGTCACATCTTTAGAAGCACAAAGGGAAGAGACAAGCCCATGCCCCTAGGTCGGCCACTGAGAGGGTCAACTGTGGATGCACAATGCAGGAGCTGGCAGATTTCAGTGGCGAATACAGAAACAGAGACAGTGTGTCCTGGAGGGTTCAGTGAATAGCAGACTGCAGTTTCTCTGCTCTGGGACAGAGGTCTGTGTGTTTTTGCTCTGACCCTTGTAAGAGGCATGGAAGAAGCCAGAGAATAAAACCTCAAACAACTGGTTTCCATAAAGCCAGCACACCCAACAGGAGACAGGGAAACTCTGCCCAAACAGGTCAATGGAGATACAGTGCAGAAGGTTCCTCTCCCAGGAAACAGGCTGGAAGAACATGAGGCTGATAACCCTAGGTTCCCAATAAAACCTTAAAACCCTAGGGGCAAATAGTATATTAAACTCCAGGTGTTGCCTCACAGTTTGTGTATTTTTCAGATACAGCTCTCTTTTTATTTTTATTTTTCTCTTATCCTTCTTCTCCGTTTTTTCTTTTTACCTTTTTCACATTTCCACGGGATATTCAATTTGAGAATTTATATTTCATAGTAGCTTTTTAACTTGTGCTTTTTCATGGTTATTTTTTATGTAGATATGTGCTTTAGTGTGGTACTTTTTTCCCTATTCAATATTACACACACACACACACACACACACACACACACCAGTTTTACTTTCCATGTAATTTTGGGAATTAGTGCCCTCTAACAGAACAAAATACAACCAGGAAGAACTGAAACACCCTACTTTGTCCAGACTAAGGGATTATTAGCCCTCTTTCCCCTCACCCCCTTTCATAATTTTTATTTTTTTTAATTTTATAAATTTTATTATTGTGTTTCATTTTGGATTTGGTTTTTTGGTGGTGGTTTCTGACCACTCTGGATTTTCCTAGGGTGTATCTTGCTTGGGTCATCTTTGATATTTTGTACTCTACACATTCCCTCAACAATCCTATAAGAGAATGACTAGGAGGAAGAACTCCTAATGGAGAAAAGAACCAGAGAAAATGCCTCTTCCACAGACCTAATGGATATGGATATAAGCAAGATGTCAGAGGTAGACCTCAGGAGAGCAATTGTGATGTCAGTAGCTAGGCTTGAGAAAACAATTAGCAATAATATAGACTCTCCAAGGGCAGAAAAGGGATGGAATAAGGCCAACATTAACAATACTATGAATGAGATGCAGTCTAAACTGGATATTCAAACAGCTAAGGTAAATGAAGGAGAAGAACAAACTAGCGATTTAGAAGATAAGCTTATAGAAATGAAAGAATTCGAGGAGGATAGGGATAAACAACTAGAAGCCCATGAGAACAGACTTAGAGAGATAAATGACTCCATGGAAAATTCCAAAGTCAGAATTATTTGGATCCCAGAGTGGGTGGGGAGGGAGAGAGAAAGAGAGAGAGATGACTGGAAGATATATTTGAGCAAATCAGAGATGAGAACTTCCCTAATTTGGGGAAGGAAACAAGTATTCTTGTCCAAGAGACAGAGTGGACCCCTCTGAATATCAGTAAAAATAGATTAACACCCTGCAATATAATAGCAAATTTGCAAATCTTGGAGCCAAGGAATTTATCATGAGAACAGCTAGGGGGAAGAGGTTTTTTTTTTTCCTTTTTCTTTCTTTTTTCTTTTTTTTTTTAATTTTGTTATGTTAGTCACCATACAGTATTTCATTAGTTTTTGAAGTGGTGTTCCATGATTCATTGGTTGCGTATAACACCTACCATTTGCATCCACATGGATGGAACTAGAGGGGATTATGCTAAGTGAAATAAGTCAAACCGAGAAAGACAATTATCATATGGTTTCACCTATATGTGGAACATAAAGAATAGCATGGAGGACATTAGGAGAAGGAAGGGTGAGATGAAGGGTGTAAATCAGAGGGGGAGACAAACCATGAGAGACTGTGGATTATAGAAAATAAACAGAAGGTTTCGGAGGGGACGAGGGTAGGGGGATGGTTTAGCCTGGTGGTGTGTATTAAGGATAGCATGTATTGCAATAAGCACTGGGTGTTATACACAAACAATGAATCAGGGAAAGAGATTTTAAAAATATATTTATTTATTTTTATTAACATATAATGTATTATTTGCCCCAGGGGTATAGGTCTTTGGCTCATCAGGCTTACACATTTCACAGAACTCACCATAGCACATACCCTCTCCAATGTCCATAACCCAACCATGCTCTCCCTACCCCCACCCCCCAGCAACACTGTTTGTTTTGTGAGATTAAGAGCCTCTTATGGTTTGTCTCCTTCCCGATTCCATCTTGTTTCATTTTTTTCCTTCCCTTCCCCCCAACCTCCCCACCCTGCCTCTAAAATCCCTCAAATCAGAGAGATCATATAATTATCTTTCTCTTATTGACTTATTTCACTCAACAAAATACCCTATAGTTCCCTCCACATCATTGCAAATAGCAAGATTTCATTTCTTTTGATGGCTGCATAGTACTACACTGTATGTGTGTGTGTGTGTATATATATATATATAGAGAGAGAGAGAGATAGAGAGAGAGAACTCCACTGTGTATGTGTGTGTGTATGTATATATATATATATATATATATATATATATATATATATATACAGATATATATATATATATATCTGTATATATACCCCATCTTTATTCATTCATCTGTTGATGGCCATCTAGGTTATTTCCATAATTTGTCTATTGTGGACATTGCTGCTATAAACATTTGGGTGCACATGTCCCTTCAGATCAACTACATTAATATCTTTAGGGTAAATACACAATAGTGTTATTGCTGGGTTGTAGGATAGCACTATTCTAAATTTTTTGAGGAAACCCCATACTGTTCTCCAGAATGACTGTAGCAGCTTGCATTTCCACCAAAAGTGTAGGAGGGTTCCAGTTTCTCCACATACTCACCAACATCAGTCATTTCCTGACCTGTGAATTTTAGCCATTCTGACTGGTGTGAGGTGATATCTCATTGCGGTTTTGATTTGTATGTCCCTGATGCTGAGTCATGTGGAGCACTTTTTCATGTGTCTGTTGGCCATCTGGATGTCTTCATTGCAGAAATATCTGTTCCTTTCTCCTGCCCATTTCTTGACTGGATTATTTGTTCATTGGGTGTTGAGATTGATAAGTTCTTTATAGATTTTGAATACTAGCCCTTTATATGCTATGTCGTTTGCAAATATCTTCTCCCATTCTGCCAGTTGTCTTCTGGTTTTGCTGTTTCCTTTGTTATGCAAAAGCTTTTGATCTTGATGAAGCCCCAGTGGTTCATTTTTGCCCTTGCTTCCCTTGTCTTTGGGTTTTTCCCCATTGAGAATGTTATTTGCTGTGGGTTTTTCATAGATGGCTTTGATGATATGGAGGTATGTATCCTCTATCCCTAAACTTTGAAGAGTTTTGATCATGAAAGAATGCTGTACTTTGTCCAATGCTTTTTCAGCATCTATTGAGATTATCATATGGTTCTTGTTCTTTCTTTTATTAATGTATTGCGTCACATTATTTGGTTTGTGGTGTTGAACCAACCTTGCTGCCCCGGAATAAATCCCATTTGGTTGTGGTGAATAAACCATTTAATGTACTTTTGGATCCTATTGGCTAGTATTTTGGTGAGAATTTTCACATCTGCATTCATCAAGGATATTGGTCTGTCATTTTCCTTTTTGATGGGGTCTTTTTCTTGTTCTCAGATCAAGGTTATGCTGGCCTCATAAAATGAATTTGGAAATTTTGAAGATATGGTCCATAAGTACAATGGAATATTATGCCTCCATCAAAAAGGATGAATACCCAACTTCTGTATCAATATGAACGGGACTGGAGGAGATTATGCTGAGTGAAATAAATCAAGCAGAGAGACTCAATTATCATATGGTTTCCATTTCTATTATTTGGAACAGTTTCGGGATACTAGGTATTAATTCTTTAAGTGTTTGGTAGAATTCCCCTGGAAAGATCTCTGGCCCTATACTCTTGTTTGTTGGGAGATTTTATTTATTTTTTTAAGATTTTATTTATTTATCCAACAGAGAAAGAGAGAGATCACAAGTAAGCAGAGAAGCAGGCAGAGAGAGAGGGGGAAGCAGGCTCCCTGCTGTGCAGAGAGCCCGATGTGGGGCTCGATCCCAGGACCCTGAGATCACAACCTGAGCCAAAGGCAGAGGCTTAACCCACTGAGCCACCCAGGCACCCCTGCTGGGAGATTTTAGATGACTGCTTCAATCTCCTTACTGGTTGTAGGTCTGTTCAGGTTTTCTATTTCTTCATGGTTCAGTTTTGGTAGTTTATATGTCTCTAGGCATGCATCCATTTCTTCCAGATTGTCGAATTTTCTGGAATATAGTTGCTCATAATATGTTCTTATAATTGTTTGTATTTCTTTGGTGTTGGTTGTGATCTTTCCTCTTTCATTCATGATTTAATTAATTTGGGTCTTTTCTCTTTTCTTTTGGATAATTCTGGTCAGGGCCTTATCAATCTTATTAATTCTTTCAAAGAACAAGCTCCTAGTTTCATTGATTTATTTTACTGTTCTTTTGGTTTCTATTTCATTGATTTCTGCTCTGATTTTTATTTTTTTTCTCTTCTGCTGAGTATTGGCTTTATTTTCTATTCTTTCTCCAGCTCCTTTAGGTGTAGGGTTAGGTTGTGTGCTTGAGAACTTTATTTCTTCAGAAAGGCTTGTTAATGGTGGGGTGCCTGGGTGGCTCAGTGGGTTAAAGCCTCTGCCTTCAGCTCAAGTCATGATCCCAGGGTCCTGGGATCGAGCCCCACATCAGGCTCTCTGCATGGCAGAGAGCCTGCCTCCCCCTCTTTCTGTGCCTACCTCTCTGCCTACTTGTGATTTCTGTCTGTCAAATAAATAAGTAAAGTCTTTAAAAAAACAAGGCTTGTAATGGTATATAATTTCTTCTCAGGACCTTCTTTGTTGTGTCTAAGGATTTTGAACAGTTGTGTTTTCATTTTTATTTGTTTCCATGAATTTTAAAAATTCTTCTTTAATTTTCTGGGAGACCCATTCATTTTTTAGTAGGATGCTCTTTAGTCTCCATATATTTGAGTTCTTTCCAACTTTCTTCTTGTGACTAAGTTCTAGCTTCAGAGCATTGTGGTCTGAAAATATGCAGGAGTGATCTCAATCTTTTTGTACCAGTTAAGACCTGACTTATGACCCAAGATGTGATCTATTCTGGACAATGTTCCATGTTCACTAGAGAAGATTGTGTATTCTCTTGCTTTGGGATAGAATGTTCTGAATATATCTTGATGTCCATCTGGTCCTGTATGTCATTTAAAACCTTTATTTCCTTGATGATCTTTTGCCTAGATGATCTGTCCATTTCAATGAGAGGGGTGTTAAAGTCTGCTACTATTATTGTATTATTGGCAATGTGTTTCTTTGATTTTGTTGTTAATTGGTTTATATAATTGGTTCCTCTCAGGTGAAGGTCTTAGATATTTAAAATTTTTAGATCTTCTTGTTTGACAGACCCTTTGAGTATGATATAGTGTCCTTCCTCATCTCTTATTATAGTGTTTGGCTTAAAATCTAATTGATCTGATATAAGGATTGCCACCCCAGCCTTCTTTTGATGTCCATTAGCATGGTAAATTGTTTTCCACTCCCTCGCTTCAAATCTGGAGGTGTCTTTGGTTCTGAAATGAGTTTCATGTAGACACCATATTGGTGGGTCTTGATTTTTTATCCATTATGATATCTTGTGTCTTTTAATTGAGGCATTTAGCCCATTAACATTCAGGGTAACTATTGAGAGATATGAATTTAGTGCCATTGTATTGCCTGTAAGGTGACTGTTACTGTATATTGTCTCTGTTCCTTTTGTGGTCTAATACTTTTAGGGTCTCTCTTTGTTTAGAGGACCCCTTTCAATATTTCCTGTAGGGCTGGTTTAGTGTTTTCAAATTCTTTCAGTTTTTGTTTGTCCTGGAAGCTTTTTATTTCTTCTATTTTCAATGATAGCCTAGCTGGATATTGTATTTTTAGCTGCATATTTTTCTCTTTCAGTGTTCTGAATGTATCATGCCAGTTCCTTCTGGCATGACAGGTCTTTGTGGATAAGCCTGCTGCCAATCTAAAATTTCTACCGTTGTACGTTACAGACTTTGTGTCCTGAGCTGCTTTCAGGATTTTCTCTTTGTCACTTAGTCTAGTAAGTTTTACTATTAGATCATGGGTTGAGGGCCTATTTTTATTGATTGGGGGGGGCGGTTCTCTGTGCCTCCCGGATTTTGTTGTGTGTTCCTTTATACATATAGGGAAATTCTCTACTATAATCTACTCCAATATACCTTCTGCCCCCCTCTCTCTTTCTTCTTTTTCTGGGATCCCATTTATTCTAATATTATTTCATCTTATGGTATCAATTATCTCTCAAATTCTCCCCTCGTGGTCCAGTAGTTGTTTGTCTCTCTTTTTCTCAGCTTCTTTATTCTCCATCATTTGGTATTCTATATTACTAATTCTCTCTTCTGCCTCATTTATCCTAGCAATAAGAGCCTCCATTTTTTATTATACCTCATTAACAGCTCTTTTAAAAATTTCAACTTGGTTAGATTTTAGCTATTTTCTTTCTCCAGAAAGGGATTCTCTAGCATCTTCCCTGCCTTTTTCGAGCCCAGCTAGCACCTTGATAATCATCATTCTGAACTCAATTTCTGACATATTACCGATGCCCATATTGATTAGGTCCCTAGCTGTCAGCACTGCCCCTTTTTCTTTTTTTTTAATGGTGAGTTTTTCTTCCTTGTAATTTTACCCAGATAAGAATATATGAACGAGAGGATAAAATACTAAAACGGTGGCAAAGACCTCCCCAAAATATGCACTAACCAAATCAGAAGATTACTGAAACTGGGGGGAGAAGAAAGAGGAAAAAGAAGTAAATATATTATATATAATATAATTATATTATAATTATGTATATGATTTTGGGTATATTCTAGTCCCTTAGAAGAAACTACCTCCCAAAATTTTAAAGAAAGAAAAACTTACAAATATACAGAAATAAGGGTAAACATAAGAAGGGATGGAATGTGACTGGAAAGATTAAAGTTAAAAAAATATTCTAAATAATGAACTTATAAGACCATTGGAAAAAGCAAAACAAAACAAAACAAAACAAAAAAAGAGAATGCGATCAGGCTGGAGACTAGAACAATGCCATGTGCTAGATTTAGGGTATATTTTTGATCTATTAGAAGAAATTGTATCCCAAAATTTTAAAGGAAAAAAATCCCATATATATAAAAAATGCTAAATACAATGAAGTGATAAAATATGACTATAGCAATGAAAATTTATTTTTTAAAAAAGGTATTGTTAAGTTTAAATAGTTAAAAACATTAAAAGAGGTAAAGTTAAAAAAGTAGAATAAGAAGAAAAACAAATTTAAAAAATTAACTTTGCAAGACTAAAGGATCATGGGGAAAAAACATATATATATATATTTTTTTTAATTTATTTTTATTTCTTTTCAGTGTAACAGTATTCATTGTTTTTGCACCATACCCAGTGCTCCGTGCAATATGTGCCCTCCCTAAAACCCACCACCAGGCTCCCCTAACCTCCCACCCCCCCCGCCCCTTCAAAACCCCTCAGGTTGTTTTTCAGAGTCCATAGTCTCTCATGGTTCACCTCCCCTTCCAATTTCCCTCAACTCCTCCTCTCCATCTCCCCATGTCCTCCGTGTTATTTGTTATGCTCCACAAATAAGTGAAACCATGTGATAATTAAATCTCTCTGCTTGACTTATTTCACTCAGCATAATCTCTTCCAGTCCCGTCCATGTTGCTACAAAAGTTGGGTATTCGTCCTTGCTTTCCCCTAGCTCTGGAGTTCCACCGTTCTCATTGATTAGTTATATTGGTCTTGGCTGGATGTTCTTGCTGATCTTCTTGGAGAAGGGCCTGTTGCAGTGATTGCTAAGTGTCTTTGCCCAAGGCAGAATTGCACCACCCTTCTCAGGGGCCAGGCTAAGTAATCTGCTCAGGTCCGCTCTTGGTAGCTTTTGTTCTTTGAATGGTTTATGTAGAGCTATGGAGGATGAGAATGAAAATGGCTGCTTCCTAATCTCCCGCTCAGAGGAGCCAAGAGCTTGGTTCCACACTCCTCAGTGCACCCTCAGAGAGAAGCAGTCAATCCCTCCTGTCTCCCCCTTCTCCGGCTGCACTCCACGCTCATGTTGCCTATGACTGCGTGTTTCTATCTCTGGTGCACATCCCATTTGGAGTCTCCAAACCCAGCAGATTCCTGCCACTCACTCCCACACTACTCTTCCTGGAAGGGGAAGGAGGGGGTCTCTCCAGATCTGCCACTTGTGGGGTCCCTGCTTGAAGAGCAGTGGCCTGATTGTGCTTTGAATCATGGTTTCAGGTAATTCCAAGCTGAGAGCTCACTCCTCATCTCCACCTCTATAGCCAGCTTCCCCCTGCTGATATCTGGCAGCTTTGCCACACTCAGACATCCCCTGTCTTTCTGTGACCCTGGAGGTCCTGAAACCACACTGTCCCCAGGAGGGCTCCATCCTTGGTTAGCCTCTGGAGTGATGTCCCTCAGTGGAGAAGACTTCTAAAATTCTGATTGTGCTCTGCTGCTCCACCACTTGTCTGAAGCTGGAACCTCTCCCTGCATTCTACCTTCCCGTCACTTCAGATTCACTTCTCCATATGTCCTACCTTCTGGAAAGTGGTAGATTTTCTGTTTCTAGAGTTGCTGCTCTTCTTCTCTTCTATCTTGTGTTGAGTTTGTATGTGTTCTGAATATTTTGATAACTATCTAACTGAGCTCCTGGGACCTAAAGATATTTCAGTCAGCTACTTCTCTGCCATCTTTCCTCCTCTCCTACGGAGAGATATTTCTTATATATGGAGGGAGGAATATCAGAATAATGTCAGACCAGTCCACAGAGACCTGGAAAGCAATAAAGGGCTGGAAAGATATACTCAGGGTACTAAATGAGAAGAACATGCAGTCAAGAATATTTTATCCACAAAAGATGTTATTCAGAATGAACAGAGAGAAAAAGAGCTTCCAGGATGGGCAGAAATGAACATGCAGTCAAGAATATTTTATCCACAAAAGATGTTATTCAGAATGAACAGAGAGAAAAAGAGCTTCCAGGATGGGCAGAAATGTAAAGAATAGGTGACCACCAAGACAGCCCTTCAAGGAATATTAAGGGGGATTCCATAAAAGAAGAAAGGTAACCCACGGAATGGAGAAGATATTTGCAAATGACACGCATAATGAAATTCGCAAATACACTACAGAAAAAGGGTTGCTATTCAAGATCTGTAAAGAACTTCTCAAACTCAACACCCAAAAAAACTGATAATCAAGTCAAAGTAAAAAAAAGGGGGGAGCAGAAGTCATGAACAGACACTTATCCAAGAAGACATACAAATAGAAACAGACACATGAAAAAAAATGTTCATCTTCATTAGCCATCAGGAAAATTCAAATCAAAACCACATTGAGATACCAACTTATACCAGTTAGAATAGCAAAATATAGCAAGCCAAGAAACAACAAATGTTGAAGAGGATGTTGGGAAAGAACACTCTTACACTTTTGGTGGGTGGGAATGCAAGTAGGTGCAGCCACTTTGGAAACCAGTGTTTCCAACTCAAAAAATTAAAAATAGAGCTACCATATGACCTGGCAATTTCGCTACTGGGTATTTACCCCAAAGATGTAGTGAAAAGAAGGGCCATATGTACCCCACTGTCCATAGCAGCAATTTCCACAATAGCCAAACTGTGGAAAGAACTGAGATGCCCTTCAACAGATGAATGGATAAAGAAGATGTGTTATTAAGGAGGGCATGCATTTCATGGTTCACTGGGTGTGGTGCATAAATAATGAATCTTGGAATATTGAAAAAAAATAAGTAAAATTAAAAAAAAAAAGATGTGGTCTATATATCCAATGGAATATTACTCATCCCTCAGAAAGGATGAATACCCAACTTTTGCATTGGCATGTATGGGACTGGAGGAGGTTATGCTGAGTGAAATAAGTCAAGCTGAGAATGTCCATTATCATATGGTTTCACTTACTTGTGAACATAAGGAATAACATGGAGGGCATTAGGAGAAGGAAGGGGAAATTGAAGGGGGTGGAAGTGGGAGGGGAAGATGAACCATGAGAGAATGTGTACTCCAAGGAACAAACTAAGGGTTTTAGAGGGGAGGAGGTTGTGGAGATGGGTGAGCCTGGTGGCAGGTATTAAGGAGGGCACACATTGCATGGAGCACTGGGTGTTATATGTAAACAATGATTCCTGGAACAATACATCAAAAATTAATGATGTATTGGTTGGTTATTAACTTAACACAATAAAAAATTTTAAAAAATAAATTGAAGAAGATACAAAGAAATGGAAAAATATTACTTGCTAATGGATTGGAACAAGAAATAAAGCTAAAATGTCCATACTACCTAAAGCACTCTACAAATTAAGTGCAATCTCAATCAAAATAACACCAGTATTTTTCACAGAGGTAGAACAAATAATTCTGAAATTTGTATGGAACCAAAAAAGGCCCCACATAGCCAAAGTAATGTTGATAAAGAAAAACAAAGCTGAAGGCATTGCTCTTTGAGACATCAAGATGAATCACAGACCTGTAATCAATAATACTGGCACAAAAACAAACACATGGAGCAACGAACAGAATAGAGAACCAAGAAATGGACCCTCAACTCTGGTCAACCGATCTTTCAAAAAAAAGGAAGGAATATTCAGTGTGGGGAAAAAACAGTCTCTTTTGAAAATGGTGCTGGGTAAACTGGACAGACACATGCAGAAGAATGAATATGGACAACTTTCTTACACCATACACAAAAATACATTCAAAGTGTATGAAAGACCTAAATGTGAGACAGGAATCCATCAAAATTCTCAAGAAGAATACAGGCAGCAACGTCTTTGACCTTCGCCACAGCAACATCAGGCAGACATGTCTTCAGAGGCATGGGGAAGAAAAGCAAGAATGAACAACTGAGACTTCACTAAGATAAAGTTCTTTTGATGAGCTGTATGTCTACATAAAGGACCTGAGCACCAAAGGGGACTAAGGAGCACGGAGACAAAGATTAGCTCTTCTGCCACTCAAGATTCAGTTCTCTGGGTGTGAAGTTCTGTTCATGGATTAGTGGACTTACGTTGGTTTGACTCACATGAGACATTTGTGTTTTTGTAGGGGAAAATATTCTGATTCTTTGAATTTTCCTTACTAAGCTTATAACTTTATTTTTTTAAGAAAAAAAGATAAAAATCATTTGCACGGCAAAATAAATAATAATCAAAACTAACAGGTAACCTTTGGCATGGGAGAAGATATTTGCAAAACTTATCTGATAAAGGGCTATTATCCACAATCTATAAAGAATGTTCTATGAGGCCAGCATTACCCTGATCCCAAAATCAGACAAAGACCCCATTATAAAGAAACACTAATGACCAATATCCCTGATGAATATGGATGCCAAAATACTCAAAAAAATCCTAGCCAATAGGATTCAACAGTATATTAAAAGTATTATTCACCACCAACAGGTGAGATTTATTCTTGGGAAGAAAAGGTGGTTCTACATTCACAGATGAAACAATGTGATAGATCACATTAATAAAAGAAGACAAGAATCATTGATCCTCTGAACTGATGCAGAGAAAGCATTTGACAAAATATAGCATCCTTTCCTGGGATAGAGGGAACATACTTCAATATCATAAAAGCCATCTACAAAAGGCACATAGAGAATATCATTCTCAGTGAGGAAAAGATGAGAGCTTCTCACTTAAGGTCAGGAACATGACAGGAATACACACTCTCAGAACTATTGTTCAACATAGAACTAGAAGTCCTAGCCTCTGCAATCAGACAACAAAAATAAATAAAATGCATTCAAATTGGCAAAGAAGAAGGCAAACTCTTTTCACAGAGGACAGGATACTTTATGTGGAAACCCCAAAAGACTCCATCAAAATTTCTAGAGTTCATACAACAATTCAGCAACATGGCAGGATACAAAATCAATGCACAGAAGTCAGTTGCATTTCTACACACTGACAATGTGACTGAAAAAAAAGAGAAATTAAAAAATCAAACCCATTCACATTTGCCCCAAAACCATTAGATACGTAGGAATACAACTAACCAAAGTGGTAAAAGGTCTGTACTCTAGAAACTACAGAGCACTTATGATAAAAATTGAGGAAGAAATAAAATGATGGAAAAACATTTCAAGCTCATGGCTTGGAAGAACAAACATGAGTGGAATCATATGGTATTTGTCTTTATCTGACAGTTTATTTCACTTAGTATAATACTATCTACCTCCATTCATGTTGTTCCAAATGGCAAGATTTCATTGTTTCTTATAGCTGGGTAATATTCCACTGTACATATATAGCACCTCTTTCTCCATTAATCTGTCCTCAGTTTTGGATTATTTTCATAAATTAGCTATTGTTGGCAATGCTGCTGTAAACATTGGTGTACTTCCTTCTTATGACAGCTTTTGCTACATCACAGTTTGGGACTGTAGTCTTTTCATTTATGTTTCCCTGTATTTTTAATCTCTTTTTTAAAGTTCATGATTGGGGGAGACAAGATGGCGGGGAACTAGGAGGAGGCTCTGGTTCAACCTGTCCCCTAAAGTGAGCTGATTACCTACCAAGGAACTCCGATCACTCATGAAATCAGCCTGAGATCAAAATTCTACTCGTCAGGATCTCTACGGGGGCAGAAGACGCCAGTGGGATGTCAGGATCTCTACGGGGGCAGAAGACGCCAGTGG
>PISX010034575.1:0-13852 GCA_004024625.1 Mellivora capensis
GATATGAAGAACACATGTTTCCCCTGCCCCTTATATAAAAGATAAATAGTTCTGTAAATAACCTGAGGGTTTTGAAGGGGCGGGGGGTGGGAGGTTGGGGGAGCCTGGTGGTGGGTATTGTGGAGGGCACACATTGCATGGAGCACTGGGTGTGGTGTAAAACTATGAATTCTGTTACACTGAAAAGAAATTAAAAAAAAATTTTAAAAAATAATAAAATAGAAGAAAAAAAAAGACCTACTGACTTATTTGTTAGCATAGGTTTTTCAATTCTGTTAACTATGAAGGAAAAGAAAAGAACACTAATTATGTAAACATATGGCAATTCAAAACCCCCATGTAATAAAGATCACCCGGTGGAAAGGAAGCAAATTTGCTAGAGTGTTTAGACCATTTAATTTCTTTTGGTACTTAATGAGGATGCTGGTGCAGGAGCTACTGATGACAGCTGCATCATTTTTAGTTAAGATAATAGTGAAATCACGTTTACTCAATAGAATAACCTTATTACAATCTCCAGACTTCAGTTTGTCACAGAGCTGAAAAAGTCTACAAAATCTGTTTTTAAGGGTGCCTGATTGGCTCAGTTGGTTGTGTCTGCCTTTGGCTCAGGTCATGATCTCAGGATCCTGGGATCAAGCCTCACATCAAGCTCCCTGCTCAGAGGGGAGTCTGGTCCTCCCTCTCTCTCTGCCTGTTGCTCTATTTGTGCATGTATGCTCGCTCTCTCTCTCTCTCTCGCAAATAAATAAAATCTTTAAACAAAAATTTTTAAATCTGTTTTTAATTTTTTTATTTGATTAATAATACTTTGCCCATTAGTTTTATTTTTAATGTGTTTCATAAATAAAACAACATTATGACAATATTGCATATGCAGTGGTCTTCTCAGCTTGAGAATGAGTTATTTCACCTAAGAACTAAGGTTCCAGGAGGCCTGCTGTGGTCAGCTTGCACAAGGGATAGCAGAGCCTCCTGGAAGAGGACAGAGAGAGTTGCTATGCCCAAGTCCAAAGCCAAGGGGTTGAATATCAAAGTAAGCTCACCTTCTTGTGCCATTTTCCCTTGCTTCACCTCCAGACTCACACTGGATCCAAGGAAGAGAGAGTTTCAGTAAAGAGGTAATAAATAAAAAGCTTTCTTGATTATTCCTTTATTGGTAGGTATTTAAATTACTGTATTTAAAATTTCTCTTCATACACATGGTTCTACTACAGTTAGATCAGATTCCTAGAAATGGTTTCAAAGGTTATGAAGACTGACATATTTGATAAGAAGATATTTTACCAAGCCCTCTATTCAATAATAGACTGTTTCTCCCTAACATTTTTCAAACATAAAGTTCAAATAGTTATACAGTGAACACCCATGTCCCCATCATCTCAATTTTACCATTGTAATTTTACTGTACTTGTTTTATCACATATTTATCCATCTGTCCTTCCCTCTTTCCATCTATCATTCCATCTTACTGTTTGATGCATTTCAAATAAAATTATAGGCATCAGTACACCTCTCCCTAAATAATTCAGCATGCATATCAGTAACATATCAGTTCAACATTTGTTTACAGCTCTTTTTTATGCAAAAAAATGCAAAAAGTTGTATGATTACCTTTATATGACATTCTTAAAAAAGACAACTATGGTGATGGAGACACATCAGTGATTTCTAGGGGGATGGAGAGGGCAAATAGGATTGACTACAAAGGGACATGAGGGGATTTTTGGAGTGATAGAAATATTCTATATCTTGATGTGGTGATGTATACAACTGTATTCATTGGTCAAAACTCATAGACACCTATAAAAGGTAAATTTACTGTTTGTAAGTCATACCACAACAAAACTGACTTAAAAAAAAGGAATAATAAAGCAATAAAGTGAATATCCTACCTACTACACAATTTATGAAATAGAACATTCCATTGCCTTTGAAGACTCCTGTGTGTCCCTCCTTAATCCTAATCCTTTATCATTATTCTGAAACATTATTCTGAACATTATTATTGTAACATTATTCTGAAAAAAATCCACTTCAAATCCTTTTATTACATATATATGATTCTCTAAGCAAAATATTAAGTTTTTCACATATTTAGTCTTTATGTAAATGAGATCATTCAATAGCTAGTCTTCCTTTGACTTATTTATTTCACTCAATGTGTTTGTGTGGTTCTCTGATAGTGAGTGCCAACAACTGTTGCTCATTTGTTTTTTTATGGATGTATAGCACTGTGTGATGTGACGATACCACAATTCATTTGTTTTTTGTTTGAAGGCATTTTGCTTCTGTGAACACTCTTGTACTCATCTCCTGGTGCACAAATGCAAGAATTTCTCTAGGGTCTCCAATTAGGAATGGAATTTGTGTATTTTCAGATTTAAAGGATAAAATAAAATTATTTTCCAAAATGATTGTACCATTTTATAATCTTACCAGCAGTGTATAAGAATTTTTGTTATGCTATATTTTCATCAAAACTGGCTATTATCTCACTTATTCATTTGGACCAATGTAGTGAGTATGAAATGGTGTCTCCAGTGTGCTTCTCATTTGCATTTGCTAGATGACAAATAGGACTGAGATTCCTTTCCTAATTTCATTGGCCATTTGTGTTTCCTGTGAAATCCTAACTTTTGTCTATTATCTCTTGTGTCCCTTTTATTTTCGTACTAGTTGTAGAAGTTCTCAATATGTCTTGGATTCTTCAGAGTAACTCAATGTGCTACAAATCTAATTTGTAGCTGTCTTTTCACTTAAAAATTGTTTTCCTGTGATGAGTAGAGGTTTAAAATTTTAATGTAGGCAAATCTTAGTCTTTTTTTAATGATCAATGTTTTTTGGACTTCTTTAAGAATGACTGAGCTCCTAGAGGATCATGAAGATATCCCATAAACTATTCTTAAGACTTTACAATTTGACTCTACAATGTAAGTTCCTCATGCACCTGAAGCTGATTCTTCTGTGTGGAGGGAGAAAGACATCATGTTATCTTTTTTTCTCTATAGACACACTGTTTACTGGAAGGTCTGTCTTTTTCCTACTGCTCTGTAGGCTGCCTGTGTCACATATCAAATTTCTACATATTATTTTCAGGCTCCCTAATTCACCCTTTTGTTCTATTTCTCTAATTTTGCTCAGGGAGGACATAGTCTTAATTACAACACCTTTAACATATGCTCTGATACCTTGTAGGGCAATCAGGTGAGCTTTTTGAGACAGAAAGTCATACTGTGAGCAGCAGTTTTTAGCTAGCAAAGTCTCCATTATGATGGACAGTCACTGCTTGAACAGGCAGTAGGGCCCTGAGGGAGGGCTAAACAACCTCTCCACATTTTTTGTGTGTTAATCTTACCACTTGGATCCTTGGTTTCTAAGGATCTGACCTAAAAGCAAGTGGGAGACCCTGGGACCCCATGGTTCTTCCTAACACAACTCAGTTCTACTGCCACTTCCAGAATCATTATGGTACCCCCATAATTCGATCCCAGTGCCCTTAAGATGGATGGCATTTCATTCCTGAGGCCTTATTGGGAAATGGAGTTTGCAGAAGGCTTCTTCCTTTTCCCCCCTTCATTGTGCCTCCTCTTATCCCCAGGCCAAGTCAAGTCTGGGAGCTGGCTGCTCTCTGCTCAGAGCTCTATTCTGGACCAGGAATCTGGAAAAGCAAGGCACTCAGGCTGGACACTGGTTAAGTCCCAGCTCCACCACAGTTTTATGGGTGACACTGAAAAGACAAATACACATTCTAGGGATTGGAGAGGAAGATGGTGGTGGAGTAGGTGGACCTTAGGTTCCCCTCATTCCGTGAACACAACTAGATAATTAACAAATCATCCTAAATAATCCAGAAATTGACCTGAAGACTAACAGAACAAATTCCACAAGTAAAGGGAGGGAAGAGACCACATCAAAGAAGTTAGGAAGTGCAGAGACATGGTTTAGGGGAGAAAGAGATCATGGATGCTCCAGAAGGGAGGGAGCCATGATCATAGAGAAGAGTGAGAGAAAGGAGCACACAGAAGGATACATAAAGAGAACGTTTCCCCAAAACCACTGGCTTGGAAAAGGAGAGGGGCTGCATCTCATGAGTTCTTATAATCACTGGGGGCTTAAAGTCTGAAGCTTTAAAGGTCAGTGGATTGGCTAGGATAGAGCCCAGGGGGAACTAGGCTATTCCTGGAGAGAAGGCAAGGAAACAACTCAGGGGCAGACAGCATTGAAACAGTGATTGAAGAGCATAAACACAGAGCCACCTTCAGGAAGCAGCAGAGTGCCCATACTGGCTGCCTAACTTGCAAATACCAAACACCACTCCCCTGCACTCTGGTGGGACTGCCTGCCCTTCTCAGTCATGCCTGCCTCAGTCCCAGCATGGCAAGATCCTTCCTCAGAAGAACAGCAGAAGCCCCTGTCCCCACCCCCCACCCCCCAGCATGTCTCCTGCCCAGAGAGTTCCGCAAGGCATCAATTCTGGTAGAAGTCTTGTTAGGTCTCATTTCACAAGCAGACCAGAGCACACCTAATTAAAAGTTGCCATATTCAGGCCAGGGACCAAACACTGCCACTACAGGCAAGGAGAGCCTCTTCAGATTACTGGCCTGAAGGATAGAACAGCCACAACATAATATCAGAACACACACAGCACACATGGGAGATAATGAAGTTTTAGAACATAAGTGAGGTTCAGTGGGGTGAGGTTTGGTGGGGTGAGGTCTGGAGCTGATGACCAAGAAAGAATTCTTGAGACATCTTTGGTGCAAAATAGTGGTTTATTAAAGCACAGGGACAGGACCCATGGGCAGAAAGATGCTGCCCCCGGGATGTGAGTGGTGGCAGGTTATGTACCATGGGGGTGGGGGAAGTAAGGAAAAGGGAGATGTTAATAGAACTTTCATATGCTAAAGAGAACCTACGAGATACCAGAGACTTTGCCATTGTCAAGGTCATTTTTCCCTCTAGCGAGGTATTAACATTAAGATGGGTGGGAGATTTCTAAAGAATGTCACATATGTCCCACCCAGGAGTGGGGGTGGGGGAAGGTTGGAGGGTGTCAGCTTTTGCTTTTTTCTCAGCCAGCCTTCTGTTCCCTCATCAAGAGACACTCCCCAAAGCACCAGGACCAGGGAACTACATGACTGCTTCTTCAAAAGACCATTACTTTCAGGAGCAGGAGATATTTTGGTGACTTTTGTAATACAGAGAAGAAGGCAGAAACAAAGTGGCAAGACAGAGGACTTTATCCCATATGAAAGAACAAGATAAGGTCAGAGATCTAAGCAAAACAGAGGTAAGTAACATGCCTGATGGAGAATTTAAAGTAACAATCATAAGGAAACTCACTGGGCTTGAGAAAAGAATAGAAGACATCAGTGAAACACTGACCACAGATTAAAGAGTAGAAAAAGAATCAGCCAGGAATAAAGAGTGCAATAAATGAGATTGAAAAAAAAAAAAAAGGTTTGATGCAATGAACAGCAGACTAAAAGAAGCAGAGGAACAAATCAGTGACCTAGAAGACAAAATAATGGAAAATAATGCAGCTGAATGAAAGAAGAATTATGGGACACAAGAATAGACTTAGGGAATTTGTGACTCCATCAAACATAGTAATATTTGTATTATAGGAGTCCCAGAAGTACAAGAGAGAGAAAAGGGGACAGAAAATTTATTTGAAGAAATAAGAACAGAAAACTTCTGTAATCTGGGGAAGGAAACAGACATCCAGATCCAGGAGGCACATAAACTCCCACAAATGTCAACAAAAGCAGGCCAACACATATTGCAATTAAATTTGTGAAATATCATGATAAAGAAAAAAATTTATAAAAGCAACAAGACAAAAGAAGTCCTTAACTTACAGGGGAAAACCCATAAGGCCAGCAGATTTCACAACAGAAGTGAGTGGCATGATATATTCAAACTGCTGAATAGAAAAAAACATGTAGCCAAGAATACTCTATCCAGCAAGGCTATCATTCAGCATAAGAGAGAGAGTTTCCCAGACAAACAAAAACTAAAGGAGTTCATGATCATAAACCAGCCCTGCAAGAAATATTAAAGGGGACTCTGAGTGGAAGAGAGAGGCCAAAAGTGACAGAGGTGAAAGGATCAGAGAAAATTTCCAGAAACAATTACAAAACAAGTAGTAAAATGGCAATAAATACATATCTACCCATAATTACTTTGAATGTAAATGGGCTGAATGCTCCGATCAAAAAACATAGGATGTATGGTGTAAGAAAGTGGTCCAGTTTCATTCTGTTGCATGTTGCTGTCCATGTAAGGACCTATTTAACCAGAGGCTTCCATTAAGGTTAAACAACAACCTTGTTTAACCCTTAAACTGTCCCTGCTCCCCTTCCCCCAGGGGACTGACTTAAAAACAAGTCCCGGAAACCAGCCGCAGGTAACAAGGCCCAGATACAAGGGTGGGTCAGGCCAGGTGGAGACACCGGATCAGTGGGGGGTTGCATATTGTCTCCCTAGCTACCAAGGAGTATGGGCCCCGCCCTTTGGGAGCCTTTTGGGCGCCAATTCTAACCAAGGTGTGATAGACTAGGTCAAATGTCTACTATAGGGTAAATTGTAATTCAATTGGTCACCTAGCATCACTGTGGAGTTTCAATATCATTGTTACAATATCATTGGCCACCTGTGTGTGGCCAGGCCTGACCGAATGGCCTTTGCCCTTAAAAGCTAGTCTGGGAAACAGAGAAAGGTCACCCTCTCTTGTAAGAGGTGCGTCCCCAAACGTTTGGACTGATTCTTGATGCTTGGTGCGGAATAAAGCTTTGCTTGACCTTCGCTTTATATCAGTCTCGCTCCTTTAATCACGGACCCATTATTGGGGGACCTAACAGTCCAGTTTCCCAACACCATTTGTTGAAAAACTGTCCTTTTCCCATTGGATCTTCTTTGCTTTGTCAAAGATTAATTGGCCATGGAGTTGTGAGTTTATTTCTGGGTTTTTCTATTCTGTTCCAATGATCGATGTGTCTATTTTTGTGCCAGTACCATACTGTCTTGATCATTACAGCTTTGTAGTATAACTTGAAGTCCAGAATTGTGATGCCTCCAGCTTTGCTTTTTCTTTTTCCAAGTTGCTTTTGCTATTTGGGGTCTTTTTGATTCCTTACAAGTTTTAGGATTATTTGCTCTAGCTCTGTGAAAAATGCTGTTGGTATTTTGAAAGGAAATGCTTTAAATGTATACATTGCTTTGGGTATTATAGACATTTTAAGAATGTTTGTTCTTCTGATCCATGAGCATGGAATGTCTTTCCATTTCTTTGTGTCCTTTTCAATTTCTTTTATCAGTGTACTATAGTTTTCAGGGTACAGGACTTTTACTTCTTTGGTTAGGCTTATTCCTAAGTATATTATTACAATTTTTGGTGCAATTGTAGATGGGATTGATTCCTTAATTTTTCCTTCTGCTGCTTCATCATTGCTTTATAGACATACAACAGATTGCTATGTGTTGATTTTGTAACTTGCAACTATACTGAATTTGTGTCTCAGTTCTAGCAATTATTTGGTGGAGTATTTTGGATTTTCTCTAGAGCATCATGTCACCTGCAAATACTTCTTTTTTCTTCTTCCTTACTGATTTGGATGCCTTTTATTTCTTTTTGTTTTCTGATTGCCGTGGCTAGGACTTCCTGTACTATGTTGAATAGAAGTGGTGGACATCCCTGTCTTGTTCCTGACCATAAAAGAAAAGCTCTCGGTTTTTCCCCCTTTAGGATGATATCAGCTATGGGTTTCTTGTGGACAGCCTTTATTATATGGAGCCCTCTAAACCTACTTTGTTGAGGTTTTCATCATAAAGGGATTTGTACTTTATCAAATGCTTTTTGTGCATCTGTTGAAATGATTATATGATTCTTATCCTTTCTTTTATTAATGTGGCATATCATGTTGCTTGATTTGTGAATATTGAGCTACACCTGCAACTCAGGAATAAGCAAAGGAAATAATGAACAAAACTATAGAATGGGAAGATATTTGCAAATAACATATCTGATAAAGGTTAGTATCCAAAATATATAAAGAACTTATGAAACTAAACACTCAAAAAAATGAATAATACAATTAAAAATGAGCAGAAGGCATGAATAGACTTTTTAAAACAAATTCAATTAGGTAACACATACTGTATTATTAGCTATAGGGGTGGAATTTAGTGATTCATCAGTTGCATACAACACCCAGTGTTCTTTACATATTAATTGTCCTAAACTTAATCCTTATCATCCAATTATCTCTTCCCCCTACACAACTCCCCTCCAGCAACCATCATTTTGTTTCCTAGAATTAAGCATCTCTTATGGTTTACCTCCTTCTCTGTTTTCATCTTATTTTATTTTTCCTTCCTTTCCCCTATGTTCATCTGTTTTGTTTCTTAAATTATACATATGAGTGAAATCATTTGGTATTTGTCTTTCTCTGATTGACTTATTTTGCTAAGCATAATACCCTCTAGTTCCATTCATGTCATTGCAAATGGCAAGATTTCATTCTTTTTGATGGCTGAGTAATACACCATTGTGTATAGGTACACGCGTACACACACACACACACACACACACACACACACATCTATCTTTATCCATTCATCTGTCAGTAGGCTTCTGGGCTCTTCCCATAATTTGGCTATTGTGGACGTTGCTGCTATAAACATTGGCGTGCATGTGCCCCTTTGAATCCCTATGCTTGCATCCTTGGATAAATAACTAGCAGTGCAATTGCTGGGTCACAGGGTAGCTCTATTTTTAATTTTTTGAGGAGCCTCCATACTGTTTTCCAGAGTCACTACACCAGTTTGCATTTCCACCAACAGTGTAAGAGGGTTCCTCTTTCTCTGCATCCTTACCAACACCTGTTGTTTCCTGACTTGTTAATTTTAGCCAATGAATAGACATTTTTCCAAAGAAGACATACAGCTGGCCAACAGACACATGAAAAGTTGCTCAACATTAGTGATCATGAGGGAAATATAAATCACAACTACAATGAGATATCAACTGACACTTGTCAGAATGGCTAAAATCAACAACATATATATGAACATTACTCAGGCCATAAAAAAGAAAGAAATCTTGCCATTTGCAATGATGTGGAGCTAGAGAATATTATATTAGGTGAAATAAGTCAGGCAGTGAAAAACAAATATATGATTTTACTCATCTATGGAACTTAAGAAACAAAACAAATGGGGGGGGGCACGGGAAGAGAGAGGCAAAGGCTCTTAACTATAGAGAATGGATGGTTACTAAAGGGGAGATGGGTGGGAGGGTAGGTTAAATAGGTGATAGAGATTAAGGAGTGCACTTGTTGTGTTGAGCACTGGGCATTGTATACAAGTGTTGAATCAGAATATTGTACACCTGAAATTAATACTGCATCGTATATTAACTAATCAGAATTTAAATAAAAACTTTTTTTAAAAAAGAAAAAGAAAAAGAATAGATAGATAAACTTTCTGGACTTCACTGCCCTCTGAGATAAATGGAATTACTAATACCCTCATGGAACAATATGAGAGGTGGAGTAAGGAGTTAGATATCAAGCCTTTTTGAGAAAATCAAAAGCATCAGAGTTGTGAAGCATCATTATTGGGTTCCTTAAAGCCTTGGGTTATTTATTCATCTGTGGCTCCCCAAAGACCCACTCATTCCTAGGAGTACTAATTTTTTTTGAGGTCTACAGGGATAGCACTGCAGTGGATACAGTCCCACAACAGAGATGATCTCATCTCTCTTTCACTTATTTTCTTATATATGGCCCCTTCCATGCTCTCCCAGGCTGGGGCCTGCATAGCACTGCACCCTCTTCACTCCCTTCATCAGAAACTTTTCCAGCTTCTGTACCTGCAACAAGGTGAGTATTCTCTAGCATCCTCTTTCTGCTCTCTGATAATAGATAAGACACTTAAGTTGTTACCAAGCAAGTCAATCCTCCTATTTCACAAAGGTTTCAGTAAAGAGAGTCTTGTTTGGGGTAACACATCAAATGAGGGGAAAGGGTTGACACCCTCCTATGCCAAGGCATTTTGCCAACACCTTGTCATTCTTGGACAAAGCCTACCTTCTGTATTTGTTGGAGTATGGGGGCATTCATCTTATCCAGTCTCCTGTTGGACCCATTCCTTAGGAAGTAACCTTTGGCTAGACCCCTACATCAGATGGCCAGAGTTTATCTTCATCGTCGGGTGCATAAAACTTTTAGCTGGAATATCAGAGCAGGGAGCAGTGAACACCCAGTGAGGATAGTTTGGGGCTCATCTAAGAATGGTTATCTAGGAGGACCTCTTCAGTTGAGGTGACCATGGTGATCTTGTTTAAGATGGACTTCCTAGATGCATAGATCAGTAGTCATCATGTTACTAAACCCAAATCAGTAACATGAAAGATTTGAAAGACCAGTTTTGCTTGGAAAGCCATTTGAGCTTTACTCAGGAGGCCAGCCACATGAGGAGAAGGCAGACACTTGTCCAAAGGCCAATTCCCAGGCTTCTGCTTGGCTCAGCAGTTTTTAAAGGGATTTAGGGTAGTTAATTGGCAAAGGCAGTACAGTTGGCCTGCAGAATTTCTTGATCACATGCAGACTCCATGGTAAACCAGCTACAAATGTTATCTCAGTGCTTGGGGGCTGTGCGAGGGAACTGGGTTCTTGTTTTGTGATGTGCAGGGGTCCTGTGTTCTTTCTACAAAGGAAGGCCAGGTCTACAAAAACATGAAAGGAGTTTAGTAAAATCATTTGTGTGACCCGAAAAAGAAAATATTTTGCTAATAAAATTGTTAAGTTAATCAGAAAGCTGAGGCAGCTTCAAAGAGAATTGCTGGCTTCTGTGGCCTAGGAAAGTTCTGGTTCTTCATTCTTCAAGGCCAGTTCTTGGCAAATCTCACAAAGTAAATTAGTTCTGTTACAATTCAAGGGCCTTAGGTCAGCAAGTAAGAGTGTGGAGTAAGGAGTAAGGAGTGTGTTATCTGGGAGCAAGTTAACCCTTAAGATTGGCTGGACTGCTATTACAGTCATAAAATCTTGGGGGGTGATGTTTCACCTCTATAGAGTGAGGGTTATATTGTTATGTCCCCCCAAAATGGGTCTGTGATTAAAGGAGTGAGACTGATATAAAGCAAAGGTCAAGCAAAGCTTTATTTCACACCAAGCATCAAGAATCAGACTGACTGGCCAGGGCCGTGCCTCTTACAGGGAGGGCGACCCTTCTGTTTCCCAGACTAGCTTTTAAGGGCAAAGGCCATGCGGTTGGGCCTGGCCACGCACAGGTGGCCAATGAGATTGTAACACACACAGGAAACTCCACAGTGATGCTAGGTGACCAACTGAATTACAATTAACCCTATAGTAGACATTTGAACCAGCCTATCACCTTGGTCAGAATTGGCACCCAAAAGGTGCCCAAAGGGTGGGGTCTATACTCCTTGGCAACTAGGGAGACAGTATGCATCCCCCCACTGATTGGATGTCTCCACCTGGCCTGACCCACCCCTTGTATTTGAGCTTTGTTACCTGAGGCTGGTTGCCGGGACTTGTTTTTAAGTAAATCCCCTGGGGGGAGGGGAGCAGGGACAGTTAAAGGGTTAAACAACAAGGTTATTGTTTAACCTCAATGGAAGCCTCTGGCTAAAATATAAAAAAATATAAGATAGGTCATTACACTATGCAAGAAGGTCACTGAGAGAAGTTCTGTGAAGTATGCAGTTAACGTGCTGCACAAGATTAGCTAAGGAGCTTCAGGTGGGGGATCAAGAAAACTAACAGAACAGAAATATTTTAGTTGAGTGGTAAAGAATTTGAGCACTTGGAGTTAGCAAGAGGACATTCCCGTGAAAATAAACAGTTTGAGCAAATATAGGGAAGAAGGAGATCAAAGAATGTGACACCTTATAACACAAGTTCAGGTAGACTCAAGGGAACAATTGGGAGGCAGTTTAATTATTCTTTAACTATGTAATATGTGTGGAGAGCTGTTTTGCTCCTTTTGACGTCAAATCACACAATCACAGAATGAGTCTAGGCCTATAATTAGACCCATAGGGTGACTCGACAGGAACCATGGATTTCTGAATTTACAAAATACCTTAGTGATGAGAGAGTAGAAGGCTAGCTAAGGACAGGAAGAAGCTGACACCCCACAACACCACCCCCCACCAAGTGATACAGGTGACATTCCTCAGGCACTCCTGGCTGCCCTAAAAGGAAAAACAAGTAGTTAAGAAATCACTGTCCTGGGGCACCTGGGTGGCTCAGTGGGTTAAAGCCTCTGCCTTCAGCTCAGGTCATGATCCCAGGGTTCAGTCATGATCCCAGGTTCAGGGATCGAGCCCCGAATCGGGCTCTCTGCTCAGCAGGGAGCCTGCTTCTCTCTCTCTCTCTCTCTCTCTCTCTCTCTGCCTGCCTCTCTGTCTACTTGTGATCTCTGTCAAATAAATAAATACAATCTTTAAAAAAAAAAAAGAAAGAAAGAAATCACTGTCCTGCTGGACTTAAGTCTCCCTCAGTTTACAGGAGTCTTAGCAGTTTACAAGGACAAAGCATTTCTAGCAATGGTCTAGCTTCCAGAAGGGAATGTAAATACATTGAAAAGTCCTTATAATCTGCAGCCCACTGACAGGTACTTGAAGCAGGCAAAGTGTAATGTTCCTCCAGAAAGCTCCTAACTATCTTCATGTTAATGCCTTGCAAGCTCCCAACTATCTTCATGTTAATGCCTTGCTATGGGGGGGGGGGGGGGGAGACAACCTTAACTTGACAAAGACAAGGCCTCAGGTATCCTGTGAGTCTTCTTTAACTTATGAAAATCCTTTTGAAATCTCCCTTTTCCTTACCTCCAACCCCATAGTTTATAATCAGCCACCCCTCACAATGCTGGGGCAGCAGCTCTTTCTGCCCTTGGTCCTGTCCCCTGGCTTTAATGAACTGAAATTTTGCACCAAAGACATCTCAAGAATTCTTTCTTGGTTATCGGCTCCCTATCTCACCCCACTGAACCTCACCAATATTCCAAAACCACATCACTTAGGAGACACTGCATCAAATTTCTCACCCACATGCAATTTTCTTTATAGCATCCCCTAAAACTGACAGCCACCAATATGGAGATCTAATTTGAATTCTGGCATTCAGGTTTTCACTAACTATCCTTGCATGTCTGCAGGTGCTGCTCTGCCTTAATTGCACATATAAAATGAACCTGTATAGAAAAGAGGATTTCTGCAGGATCTAAAGGGGTCAAGAGAGCCTGAGATGGAAAAAGAGAGTGAGAGGCCATTAAGGTGGTTTCCAGGGACTGTTCAGACAGGGCAAGAAGACATGCATGACAAGGATGTTGCAAGATATTCTAAACTCTGGTAATTTTCCTATATTTGTCATTGTTTTTACATACTACCTATAATTATCAGGAAAACTCTCAACATGAGAAGAAACCAGGTTCTTATTTTGAGAGAATAGGAATAATGGGTGATGACAGAGGGGAGGCTGGGGTTGGGACAAATGGTAACCTGCCATCAGCTAGAGGAATACCATAAGATAGAGCATTGAAGAGGCGTGGAAAGCAGGCTGTTTTCCTCTGGGCAAAACGTGCTGTCTTTGGGTGAAATGGAAAGCAGAGGGCTGGGAGGCGGACCATTGGTGACTGAGAAGGGCCCTCACAAACCTGCACTCATGAGAGACCTGAGGTTCTGTTACATTTGGTGAGAGATTCAGAAAATCTGAATCAGGAAGACATACCAGAGAAATACCCTCATAAGATAGGTGAGGGAGGAGAGCTCCAGAATGAACTCTGTGGTTAGTAGGATGCAGAACGAGGTGAGGCAGGTGCT
>PISX010034577.1:0-13858 GCA_004024625.1 Mellivora capensis
AAAGAACTTCTACAACTCAACACCAAAAAAACCCAAATAAACTAATTTTAAAATGGACAGAGGACCCAAAAAGACATTTTTCTGAAGAAGACATATAGATGCTCAACAGACACATAAAAAGATGCTCAACATCACTAATCATCAGGTAAATGCAAATTAAAACCACAATGAGATATCATCCTATAGCTGTCAGATGCCAAAGTTAAGAAAAAAAAATCTTAGAAAGTAACAAATGTTGGCAAGGATATGGATAAAAAGAAACTCTCATGCACTGTTGGTGGGAATGCAAACTGGTGCAGCCACAGTGGAAAACAGTATGGAGTTTCCTCAAAAATTAAAAATAGAAATATGAGGGGCACCTGGGTGGTTCAGTTGGTTAAGATCTGACTCTTGATCTTGGCTCAGGTTTCAATCTCACAACTGTGAGTTCAACCCCACATTGGGTTCTGCACTGGGTGCAGATCCTACTTCAGTTTGTTTGGTTTTTTTATAGTTTTTTTTCCCATTTAAATTCAATTAACCAACATAGAATACATCATTAGATTCAGATGTAGTGTTCAATAATTCATCAGCTGCATATAATACACAGTGCTTATCACATCATTTGCCCTCTTTAATGTCTATCACCCAGTTGCCCCATACGCACAGCCACCTCTCCTTAAGCAACCCTCAATTTGTTTCCCAGAATTAAGTCTCTCATGGTTTGTCTCTCTCTCTCTGATTTCTTCCCATTCAGTTTTCCCTCCCTTGCCTTGTGATCCTCTGCACTATTTCTTATATTCCACATATAAGTGAAACCATATGATAATTGTCTTTCTCTGATTGACTTATTTCATTTAGCATAATACCCTCCAGTTCCACTCCAGTCCCACTTAAAAAAATAGAAATATGATTCAGTAATTCTACTACTGGGTATTTATCCAAAGAAAATGAAAACAGTAACTTGAATAGATATATACACCTCTATGTTTATTGTAGCATTATTTAGAATAGCTAAGATATGGAAACAACCCAAGTGTCCATTCATAGATGAATTGATAAAGATGTGGGGTGTACACACATAAACACACACACACACACACACGAGTGTGCAAGCACACACACAATGGAATATTATTCAACCATAAAAAAGAATGAGATCTTGCCATTTGCCATATGGATGGATCTAGAGGCTATAATGCTAATGAATAAGTCAGATAGGGAAAGACAAACACCATATGATTTCACTTGTGGGATTTAAGAAACAGAACAAATGAACAAAGAAAAAAGAGAAACAAAAAACAGACTCAAATACAGAGAACAAACTAGTGGTTGTCAGGGAAGATGGTCAGTGGCAGGATGGTTAAAACAGATAAAGGTGATTAAGAGTACAGTTGCCTTGACAAGCACTGAGAAATGTATAGAATTACTGAATCATTATATTGTACTCCTGAAACTAATATCATACTGTAGGTTAACTATACTTCAATTAAAATTTTAATGAGTGTAAAAAAAGAATTGTCACTGCATAAATCATAATAAGGCTAGTTTTTCTAGAAAATCTGTGGTGTGAATCACTATCTTGGACTTTTTAAAAAATATAAATACAGAGCATATTTATAATAAACTGAGCTTACATTGCTACTTCTAAATATGATGTGACAAAGTACTGATTTGAGCACTATTTATATTTCAAAATTACACATATAAACTCATTATTTTTCTATGAAAGTTATATCAGTTTTAAATGGGTAGGGAAATATACCTTTGCTTTTGCATATCTCTTATCTTCTCTCACATAAAATTTTTGTGATTATATCAATAATGAAAGTTAACCAAAAATAGGATTTAAAGTATAAAAATATTTTCTAATTATTTTTTATTGTGGTAAAATACACATAACATAAAATTCACTTTTTTAAAATGTACAGTCCAGTGTCAATAAGTATGTTCATATTTTTGTACAACTATCGCAACCTTCCATCTCCAGAATTTTTTTCATCTTACAAAACTGAAACTCTGTATCCATTAAACAATAATTTCCCCATCCCTCAGCCTCTAACAACCATAATTCTGTTTTCTGTCTCTCTGATTTTGTCTACTCTGAGTACTTCATATAAATGGAATCATACAGTTAAAAAAAAGTATTTTCTCTGACCACAATAGGCTGACGTTAGAAATCAATAACAGAAGCAAAACTGGAAAATTCATAAATCTGTGGAAATTAAACAGCACACTCTTAAATAGACAATGAAGCAAAGAAAAAATTGCAAGGGAAATTAGAAAACACTAGAGATGAATGAAAATGAAAACAACATGCCAGAACATGTGACCCAGTGAAAGCAGTAATAAGGGGGAAATTTAAAACAGCAAAAGCTTATATTAAAAAAAGAAAGATCTCAATTCAACAAACAAACTCTACAACCTAAAGAACTAGAAAAAGAACAAACTAAACCCAGAAGGAGCTAGCAAAAGGAGGGAAATAATAAAAATTAAAGCAGAGATAATGAAATAGAGAATAGAAAAAAAAAAAAGAGAAAAGCAATGAAACCAAAAGTTGGTTCTATGAAAAAATCAACATAATTGATAGACCCTTATCTAGATGGACTAAGGAAAAAGGAGAAAAGACTGAAATTACTAAAATCAGAAATGAAAGTGGTGACATTACTACTGATTCCACAAAAATAAAAGGGATTGTAAGATAATGCAATGAACATGGGTATGCCAACAAACTGGATAACCTAAATGACATGGATAAATTCCTAGAAACATAAAACCTATCAAGACTAAATCATGAAGGGGCACCCGGCTGGCTCATTCAGAGCAGTTTGCAACTCTTGATCTTGAGGTTGTAAGTTCAAGCCCTACCTTGGGTGTAGAGATATATTAAATAAGTAAAACTCTTTTTTAAAAGACTAAATTATGAAGAAATAGAAAATATAAATAGACCTATACCAATAAGTATTTTGAATCAGTAATCAAAAATCTCCCAAAGAGGAAAAGCCCTGAACCTAAGAAGCTCTGGTCTTCACTGATGAATTCTACCAAACTTTTTTTTTTTTTTAAGTAAGCTCTATGCCCATCAACACGGGGATTGAACTCATGTCCCTGAGACCAAGAGTTGCATACTCTATTAACTGAGTCAGGCAGGCATGACAAATTCTACCAACATTTAAAGAACTAACACGAATTCCTATCAAACTTTTACAAAACTTAAAGATGAGGGAATATCTTCTAATGCATCTGTGAAACCAGCATTACCCTGATAAGGACACAAGGACACTGCAAGAAAAGAAAACTACAGACTAATATCCTTTATCAACACTGACATAAAAATCCTCCAAAAAATACTAGCAAACCAAATCAGCAGCATGGCCATGTAGGATTTATTCCTGCAATGCAAGATGCTTCAACACAAATCACATGATGATCTTAATTGATGCAGAAAAACACACTTGACAAAATTCAACACCCTTTCATGAAAAAAAAAATTCATCAGACTACAAATGGAAACTCAATATAATAAAAATTAGAAATGAAAAATCTATAGCAAACATCATACTCAATGATGAAAGACTTAAAAGCACTTCCTTTAAGATCAAAAACAAGACAAGGAAGCCCATTTTTATCACTTCTATTCAACAGAGTAATGGAAGTTCTAGCTGGAGTTATTAGGCAAGAAAAAGAAATAAAAGGCATCTGAATCAGAAAGGAAGACAAAATTATTTCTGTTTGCAGATAATATAATTTATATATACAAAACTTCTAAAACACCACAACAAATGTTAAAATAAAAGAATTCAGGGGTGCCTGGGTGGCTCGGTGGGTTAAGCCTCTGCCTTCGGCTCGGGTCATGATCTCAGGGTCCTGGGATTGAGCCCCACGTCGGGCTCTCTGCTCAGCGGGTAGCCTGCTACCCCCTCTTCCTCTGCCTGCCTCTCTACCCACTTGTGATCTCTGTCAAAAAAATTTTTAAAATCTTAAAAAAAAAAAAGAATTCAGTACAGTAGCAGGAAGAAGGTCAACACACAAAATCAGTTGCACTTCTACACATGAAGAATAAACAATCTAGAAAGGAAATTACAAATAATTCCATTTACAATAACATTAAAAATAATAAAATACTTAGAAATTCTTTAACTAAAGAGATAAAAGAACTGTACAATGAAAACTACAAAACATTGCTGAAAGAAATTAGAGAAGACAGATAAATGGAAAAAAATACCTTTCATATGGAGTAGAAGACTTAACATTGTGCCCATGTCAATACTGCCCAAAGCACTCTACAGATCCAATGCAATCTCTGTCAAAAATCCCAAAGACATTTTTTTTTTGCAAAAATAGAAAAACTCATGCTAAAATTCATATAGAACCTCAAGGGACCCCAAATAGTCAAAAGAATCTTGAAAAAGAAGAACAAAACTAGAGAGCTCATACACCCTGATTTCAAAATGAGCAAAGGACTTGAAGAGACATTTCCCCTGAGGAAATAAATAAATGGCCAATTAAGCATATGAAAAGATGCTCACATCACTAATCTTTAGGGAAATGCAAATCAAAACTACAATGAAATGAAATGAAAACTTACACCCATGGGGATGGCTAACAAACAAATTAAATAACAAGAGCTGACAAGGTCAAGAAGAAACTGGAATTCTTGTACACTGTTGATAGGAATGTAAAATGATACAACCTCTGTGGTAAATAGTATGGCGGTTCCTCAAAAAGTTTAAAATAGAATTACCATATGGTTCAGCAACTCCATTTCTGCACATATACTCCAAAGTATCAAAAGTAGGATCTCAAAGAGATATTTGTATACCCATGTTCATAGCAGCATTACTCACAGGAACTGAAACAGGACAACAACCCAAATGTCCATTGATAGATGAATAGATAGGCAAAATATGGCATATACATACAATGGTATATTGTTGAGCCTTTAAAAAGAAAAAAATTTCCAACATTTGCTACAATATTGAATGAAACTTGAAGACATGACAAGAAGGGAAATAAGCCAGTAACAAAAAAAAAGACAAATATTACATGATTCCATTTTTGTGATCTACATAGCACGGTCAATATTATAGAGGCCAGGAAGTGGAATGGTGGTTGCCAGGGGGACTTGTGGGGAGAGAGGAATGGGGAGGACCTGTTCAATAGGTATGGACCTCCAAGATGTTTCAAGATGTTGAAACTTTCAAGTTTCAAGAATTTTACAAGATGAAAGAGTAACAGAGGTTGATGGTGGGGTGGTTATGGTTGCAAAACAGTATGAATGTATACAGTGTCACTTAACTATGCACCTAAAAATAGTTAAGATTGTCAACTTTATGTTATGCATAGTTTGCCACAGGGAAAAAAAGGGGGAGTGGAGTAGAGGAAAAAAATCCTAGGGATTTAAACCCTAGGTACTTCCAGAACCCACAGGTACTTCCAGAACCATGATGGGTCACCAAGTAGTTCCTATTCCTATGGCTTCTTTCACAGTCCAGGTTTGAAAACTATCAAATCGTCTGGTAGTAGCTTCCTCTCACTTTTATACAATGCAAATAAAAAGGATTGCAATTTTAGCTTTTATGTGAGGTGAAAACAGCAATTAGGGAGTTTGTAATAACTGTGTGAGCCTTGGGTAGAAACTAAATGTCCTCATTTCCCTCTATTCCCTGGAGTCTCCTGCCGAGCATCCTTTCTAATCCCACTGGATACGAATATATCCTGCTGGACTCTGTAATCTCCAAGTGGGCACTGCCATGACTACCACTAATCCCACAATGGCTGATAAAGTATTACAGAAACAATAGTACTCACCAAATATTCCAGCGAATTTCCCAAATTTTCCAGCCCTTTTGCTATTAGGCAGCTGTACTAGTACTGGTCAATGGATCATAGACAGAAAGGATGTGTAATCACTTCCAGGCCAGAACACAGAAAATCCAACATAGAATCTTCCATGAATCTCTCCTCTAACAACAACAAAAAAATCATGTGTTTCAGATAGCACAACAACAAAATGGTACAGCCTTTGTCAGTCTGAGTTCCCAATGACTGAGGTAATGGAACACCCACCAACTGTCATTCAACACACAAAATGAGCAAGAAATAAACTACTGTGCTCACCAAAAAATTGCTAGAACTGATGGAAATTCAGTAAAGCCACGGGATACAAAATCAATGTACAGTAATCTGTTGCATTTCTATACAACAATAATGAAGCAGCAAAAAGAGAAATCAAGGAATTGATCCCATTTACAATTGCACAAAAAGCCATAAGATACCTAGGAATAAATCTAACCAAAGAGGTAAAAGAGCTATACTCTGAAAACTATAGAACACTTGTGAAAGAAACTGAAGATGACACGAAGAAATAGAAAAACATCCCATGTTCATGGATTAGAAGAACAAATATTGTTAAATGTCTATACCACACAAAAGCAAACTACACATTTAAAGTAATCCCTATCAAAATACCAACAGCATCTTTCACAGAGGTAGAACAAACTATCCTAAAATTTTTATGGAACCACAAAAGACCCCCTAATAGCCAAAACAATCCTGAAAAAGAAAATTAGAGCTGGAGGCATTGCAATTCCAGACTTAAAGTTATATTACAAAGCCATAATCACCAAGACAGTATGATACCGGCACAAGAACAGACATATAGATCAATGGAATAGAACAGAAAACTCAGAAATGGACCCACAATGATATGGTAAACTAATCTTTGATGAAGCAGGAAAGAATATCCAATGGAAAAAAGATGGTCTCTTCAACAAATGGCGTTGGGAAAACTGGACAGCTACATGAAGAAGAATGAAGCTGGACCACTTTCTTACACCATACACAAAAATAAATTCAAAATGGATGAAAGACCTAAATGTGAAACAAGAAACAATCAAAATCCTAGAGGAGAACATAGGCAGTGACATCTTACTAGACACATCTCCAAAGGCAAGGGAAACAAAAGCAAAAATGAACTATTGGGACCTCATCAAGATAAAAAGCTTCTACACAGCAAAGGAAATAATCAACAAAACCAAAAGACAACCTACAGAATGGGAGAATATATTTGCAAATGACATATCTGATAAAGGGTTAGTATCCAAATGTATAAAGAACTTACCAAACTTAACACCCAAAACACAAGTAATCCAGTTAAGAAATGGACAGAATAGACATGAATATACATTTTCCCAAAGAAGACATACAGATGGCCAAATGAAAAGGTGCTCAACATCTCTCATCATCAAGGAAATACAAATCAAAACTACAATGAGATATCACCTCATACCTGTCAGAATGGCTAAAACTAACAACACAGGAAACTAACAACACAGGTGTTGGTAAGGATGTGGAGAACGGAGGACCCTCTTAAAGGGTTGGTGGAAATGCAAACTAGTGCAGCCACACTGGGAAACAGTACGGAGGTTCCTCAAAAAGTTAAAAATATAATTACCCTATGAAGCAGCAATTGCACTACTAGGTCTTTACCCAAAGGATACAAAAATACTGATTCAAAGGGATACATGCACCCTGATGTTTATAAAGCATTATCAACAATAGCCAAATTATGGAAAGAGTCCAAATGTCCATTGACTGATGAATGGATAAAGAAGATGTAATATTACTCAACCATTAAAAAAAATGAAATCTCGCCATTTGCAACAATGAGGATGGAGCTAGTGTGTATTATGCTAAGTGAAATAAGTTGGCCAGAGAAAGACAAATACCATGATTTCACTCATATGTGGAATTTAAGAAACAAAACAAATGAATGGGGTGCCTGGGTGGTGCAGCTGGTTAAGTGTCCGATTCTTGGTTTTCACTTCGGGTGGTGATCTCATGGTCATGAGAGCAAGCCCCATGTCAGGCTCCAGGCTGGGCACAGAGCCGACTTAAGACTCTCTCTCCCTCTCCCTCTGCCCTTTCCCCCCACCACTCTCTCTCTAAAATAAATAAAAGAAAAAATTTTTTAAAGGAATGAAACAGAAAAACATAGAGGGAAAAAGAGAGGGGCAAAGCAAGAAACAAATTCTTAACTATAGAGAACAAACTGGGGGTTACTGGAAAGGAAGTGGGTAGGGGGATGGATGGGTTAAATGGGTGATGGGTATTAAAGAGAACACTTGTGATGAGCACTGGGTATTGTATGTAAGTGATAAATCACAAAATTCTATTACTGAAACTAATATTACACTACATGTTAACCACCCTGGAATCTAGATAAAAACTTGAAATAAAAATAAACTTCTAGGGACGCCTGTGTGGCTCAGTTGGTTAGATGACTGCCTTAGGCTCAGGTCATGATCCCAGAGTTCAGGGATCGAGTCCCGCATCGGGCTCCCAGCTCCACGGGGAGTCTGCTTCTCCCTCTGACCTCCTTGCTCATGCTCTCTCTCACTGTCTCTCTCTCAAATAAATAAATAAAATCTTTTTAAAAAATAAATAAACTTCTGATCAGAGAAATTTTAAAAAACAAAACAAAGAAACTATTGTGTTATCAAGCTACTGGGATTCTACATTTATGTTACCACATCATAACCTGGACTATCCTTATCACTGGACATAGTTGTTAATGAAATAATCCTTTTAGTTTTTATCTATATCCAACTGTCTCTGTAGAAATCAGACATGAGACAAATAGGAGTAATACACATTTTACTCTTTTCAGAATTGCCCCTAATGGATTCATCTCTGGAAACACTACATGCAAATAACCTTCTAGCTATCTGTTCTACCAATTCATCAAAAATCATAAGTCCATAATGCATATAGCTTAGGCTTATTCTGAATGATTCACCTGCTTGTCACCCTAATCCTAAGCATGGCACACATTCAAAAGTGGGTAAAAACATAATGTGATTAGAAGATGAGCCAAAGACCAAAGAGGAAAATAAAACAAATGGCAAAGAGCATATGAAAATATGTTCAACGTTGTATGTCATTAGGGAACTAAAAATTAAAACATCAAGGAGATACCACTAAGCACCTCTTAGAATGGCCAAAATCCAAAACACAGACATCAAATGCAAAGAAGTGGAGCAACAGGAACTCTCATTTACTGCTGGTGGGAATGCAAAATGGTACAGACAGTTTGGTAATTCCTTACAAAACTAAATATACTCTTACCATATGGTCCAGCAAACATGCTGCTTGGTATTTACCAAAAGGATTGAAAACTTATGTCCATACAGAAACCTACACACAGATGTTTATAGCAGCTTTATTCATAGTCGTCAAAACTTGGAAGTAATTTAGATATCCTTCAGTAAGTGAATGAATAAATACACTGTGGCACCTCCAGACAATGGAATATCATTCAGTGCTAAAAAGAAATGAGCAATTAGCCATGAAACCACATGGAGGAAACTTAAATGCACATTACTAAGTGAAAGAAGCCAATGTGAAAAGGCCACATACTATATGATTCCAACCATATAAATTCTGGAAAAGGCAAAACTGTGGAGGCAGTAGAAAGATCAGGGGCTAGGTGGAAGGGAGGGATGAATAGGCAGAGCACAAAGGATTGGGGTCAATGAAACTATTTTGTCTGATATTATAATGGTGGATACATGTCATCACACATTTGTCCATACTCATACAATGTTAACACCAGAAGTGAGCCCTAATGTAAACTATGGACTTTGCATGGTGATGATAGGTCAGCTGTAGCTAATGTGCTGCTCTGGTAAGGGATATTGATAGTGGGAGCGGCTATATATAGTGGGAGCAGGGGCGTTAATGGGAAGTCCCTATGCCTTCTGCTCAATTTTGCTATGAACTTGAAATGCTCTAGAAAATAAATTCTATTAAAAATGTAAAAACACCCCCTAAAATAAGGCAAATCCAGAGAGCAAAAGAAAAAAACCTTATTCTTTTTCTCCCCCAAAAATAATTTTAAAAATTTCAATATAAGTATATTTACTAATACAGTGTTATATTAGTTTCAGGTGTACATATAGTGATTCAACAATTCTATACATTATTCAGTGGTCATCATGTAAGTGGACTCTTAATCCTCATCACTTATTTCACCCACCCCGCCACCACCCTTATGGTAAACATCAGTCTATTCTCTATAGTTATGGGTCTGTTTCTTGGTTTGTCTCTTCTGAAAAAAATCTCTTAGTAACCACATTGGTGAGAGTAGTACTAGGTATTATTGTTCTGAGCCTGTTGTGTGTGTAAAAAACACACACACAAACAAACAAAACAAACCTAAAGTACCAAGTATCAAAATGAACTCATGAGGTATTTTATCTTTAAAAATATATAGATATTTTAATAATACATGGATATTTCCTCATTCTGTCCACTAAAGAGGCCTAGAAACACAGTAGTAATGAGCATACTTTGTGTCTGGATTGAGCTTCTAAAATGCCATTTCCTACTAAAAGAAACCAGGGATTCTTGAAGAGATGGCAGATACCAGGTCCAAAGCAGAAGAGGTACCAAGATTAACATAGAATATCTTGCCATTAGGTAGCAAGGAAGCCATCAAAGACTACTATGGTTTTGACAAAAGCCTCAAGTGCCAATGGAAGATGTTTCACTATCAAAATATGGGATGAATTGAGCTGCAATAATTATTACAACTGCTTGAAACCCATCAGGTAAGTTGACTACATGCATAAATAAATGGAAACCTGAATTTATGATAATTAAAATAAAAAGACATCTTTGGAGGATGACAGGAAACATTATCTTCACAACTAATAAATAAAGAATGAAGTATTTACCTTATTACACCTTTCCTATCTGAATTGTACTACTAATGAAACAAATAGCTAAGGAAAAGTATCTTCTTATAGGTACATTCCAACTAATAAAAGAAAAGAATATTCTGCAGCTCAAAATGAATTGTTGGATCTAGGCCCTGAGTATCAATATCTGCTAAAGGAACAAAGAAGAAAACCAGACGTTATATACTTCCTGATGTATATCACCCAGCATCTTGCCAAAGGGATTGAGCCTGCCTTGGAAGCCTCCCGATCCAGCTGCCATTTTGCAAGAAACACAGAGAACTTGCTGGACTGCATCAAGAGTGTGCAGTCAGCAACAACCACATGGCAAGAAACTTCAGGTCAAATGCTCTGGTTTTTCACCAGATCAACTATATGGAAGAGAAAAGTTTGGAGGGGAGAACTACAGGTTTAAATAGATTTTTTAAGGACATATCAAAGTTTTTTAAGTGGGCAAAACTGGGGAGGAGTCAAGATGGCGGAGCAGTAGCAGCTGAGACGACATCAGGTAGCAGGAGATCAGCTAGATAGCTTATCAAACCATTGCGAACACCTACAAATCCAACGGGAGATCAAAGAGAGGAAGAACAGCAATTCTGGAAACAGGAAATCGACCACTTTCTGAAAGGTAGGACTGGCGGAGAAGTGAATCGAAAGTGACGGGAGGATAGACCGCGTGGGAGGGGCCGGCTCCCGGCAAGCGGCAGAGCCACGGAGCACTAAATCAGGACTTTTAAAAGTCTGCTCCACGGAGGGACATCACTCCAGAGGCTAAACCGGGGTGAAGCCCACGTGGGGTCAGCGTGGCCCCAGGCCCCGCAGGGTCACAGAAGGATCGGGGGTGTCTGAGTGTCGCAGAGCTCACAGGTATCGGAGAGGGAAGCCAGCTACAGAGACAGAGCCGAGGAGGGAGCTCTCAGCTCCGGGTTACCTTGAACCGGTCACAGGCTGGGTGAGCTCGGAGCGCAGCTGGAGGCCAGGGAGACAGGAGTGATTGGGCGCTTTTCTCTGAGGGCGAACCGAGGAGTGGGGCCCCAAACTCCCGACTCCTCTGGGCCGGAGACTGGGAGGTCGCCATTTTCATTCCCGTCCTCCGGACTCTACGGAAAGCGCTCAGGGAACAAAAGCTCCCGAAAGTGAAACCAAGCGGATTACTTAGCCCGGCCCCTGGTAAGGGCGGTGCAGCTCTGCCTCAGGCAAAGACACTTGAGAATCACTACAACAGGCCCCTCCCCCAGAAGATCAACAAGAAATCCAGCCAAGACCAAGTTCACTTAACAAGGAGAGCAACGGAACTCCAGAGGAGGAAGAAGCAAAGCACGGAATTCATGGCTTTCTCCCCATGATTCTTTAGTCTTGCAGTTAATTTAATTTTTTCTTTAATTTTTTTTCTTTTTCTCATTTTCTGCTAAAAATTTTTTTTAACTTTTACCCTTTTCTTTTTTTAACATTTTTTAACTAGTTTATCTTAACAATACCTTTCCAAAAAAATAATAAATCTTTTTTGAACCTTCATTATTATAGTCATATTTTATCCTTCATAGTATTTAACTTTATTTTTTGTATTCACATAAGGGTTTTTTCCTTCTAAAAAATTTGGGGTACAACTTTTTCTAGTGGATCAAAATACACCCTAAATCTACCTCCAGGCTTGTTCTAGTCTCCAGCCTGAGCAAATTCTCTCCACTTTCTTTTTCTTTATTCTCCCAACCAACTTAATCAACTCCTTTTTTTTAGAAATTAAAAAAAAAAAAAATTTGTTTTTCATCTTTATAGGCATATTCCATCCCTTCACTGTGTTTACCCTTATATACATTTTTCATTCTTTAAAATTTTGGGAGGTACTTCTTCTAAGAGACCAAAATACCCCACAATTAAGTGGGTGACCCTGTTCTAGTCACCAGTCTAATATATATATATATTTTTTTTCTTTTTTATATTTTTTCTTTGTTTTCTTTTTTAAAAATTTTTTTTTCTGAACTTCTTTTTATCCCCTTTCTCCCCCCCCCCACGACTTGGGGTCTCTTCTGATTTGGTTAAAGGGCATTTTCCTGGGGTCTTTGCCACCCTTTTAGTATTTTATTTGCTCCTTCATATACTCTTATCTAGAAAAAATGACAAGGCGGAAAAACTCACCACAAAAAAAAAAGAACAAGAGACAGTACCAAATGCTAGGGACCTAATCAATACAGACATTGGGAATATGTCAGATCTAGAGTTCAGAATGACGATTCTCAAGGTTTGAGCTGGGCTCGAAAAAAGCATGGAAGATATTAGAGAAACCCTCTCTGAGATATAAAAGCCCTTTCTGGAGAAATAAAAGAACTAAAATCTAACCAAGTTGAAATTTTAAAAGCTATTAGTGAGGTGCAATAAAAAATGGAGGCTCTTACTGCTAGGATAAATGAGGCAGAAGAAAGAATTAGGGATATAGAAGACCAAACGACAGAGAATAAAGAAGCTGAGCAAAAGAGGGACAAACAGCTACTGGACCACGAGGGGAGAATTCAAGAGATAAGTGACACCATAAGATGAAACAACATTAGAATAATTGGGATTTCAGAAGAAGAAGAAAGAGAGAGGGGAGCAGAGGTATATTGGAGAGAATTATTGGAGAGAATTTCCCTAATATGGCAAAGGGAACAAGCATCAAAATCCAGGAGGTGCAGAGAACCCCCCTCAAAATCAACAAGAATAGGTCCACACCTCGTCACCTAATAGTAAAATTTACAAGTCTTAGTGACAAAGAGAAAATCCTGAAAGCAGCCCAGGAAAAGAAGTCTGTAACATACAATGGTAAAAATATTAGATTGGCAGCAGACTTATCCACAGAGACCTGGCAGGCCAGAAAGAACTGGCATGATATATTCAGAGCACTGAATGAGAAAAACATGCAGCCAAGAATACTATATCCAGCTAGGCTATCATTGAAAATAGCAGGAGAGATAAAAAGCTTCCAGGACAAACAAAAACTGAAAGAATTTGCAAACACCAAACCAGCTCTACAGGAAATATTGAAAGGGGTCCTCTAAGCAAAGAGAGAGCCTAAAAATAGTAGATCAGAAAGGAACAGAGACAATATATAGTAACATTCACCTTACAGGCAATACAATGGCACTAAATTCATATCTCTCAAT
>PISX010034578.1:0-13869 GCA_004024625.1 Mellivora capensis
TATCCATTTTGAGTTTATCTTTGTGTACGGTGTAAGAGAATGGTCGAGTTTCATTCTTCTACATATAGCTGTCCAATTTTCCCAGCACCATTTATTGAAGAGACTGTCTTTTTTCCACTGTATATTTTTTCCTGCTTTGTCGAAGATTATTTGACCATAGAGTTGAGGGTCCATATCTGGGCTCTCTACTCTGTTCCATGGGTCTATGTGTCTGTTTTTATGCCAGTACCATGCTGTCTTGGTGATCACAGCTTTGTAGTAAAGCTTGAAATCAGGTAACGTGATGCCCCCAGTTTTGTTTTTCTTTTGCAACATTTCCTTAGCAATTCGGGGTCTCTTCTGATTCCATACAAATTTTGGGATTATTTGCTCCAGCTCTTTGAAAAATGCTGGTGGAATTTTGATCGGAATGGCATTAAAAGTATAGATTGCTCTAGGCAGTGTAGACATTTTAACAATATTTTTTCTTCCGATCCAAGAGCATGGAATGGTCTTCCTCCTTTTTGTGTCTTCTTCAATTTCTTTCATGAGTGTTCTGTAGTTCCTGGAGTACAGATCCTTTACCTCTTTGGTTAGGTTTATTCCCAGGTATCTTATGGTTCTTGGTGCTATAGTAAATGGAATCAATTCTCTAATTTCCCTTTCTGTATTTTCATTGTTAGCGTATAAGAAAGCCACTGATTTCTGTACATTGACTTTGTATCCTGCCATGTTACTGAATTACTGTATGAGTTCTAGTAGTTTTGGGGGTGGAGTCTTTTGGATTTTCCATATAAAGAATCATGTCATCTGCGAAGAGAGAGAGTTTGACTTCTTCCTTGCCAATTTGGATACCTTTTATTTCTCTTTGTTCTGTGATTGCTATTGCTAGGACTTCTAATACTATGTTGAACAAGAGTGGTTAGAGTGGGCATCCTTGTCATGTTCCTGATCTCAACAGGAAGGCTGTGAGCTTTTTCCCATTGAGGATGATATTTGCTGTGGGTCTTTCATAGAAAGATTTTATGAAGTTGAGGAATGTTCCCTCTATCCCTATACTTTGAAGCATTTTAATCAAGAATGGCTATGGTCACCAAACTGTGGAAAGAACCAAGATGCCCTTCAACAGACGAATGGATAAGGAAGATGTGGTCCATATACACTATGGAGTATTATGCCTCCATCAGAAAGGATGAATACCCAACTTTTGTAGCAACATGGATGGGACTGGAAGACATTATGCTGAGTGAAATAAGTCAAGCAGAGAGGGTCAATTATCATATGGTTTCACTTATTTGTGGAGCATAACAAATAACACGGAGGACATGGGGAGATGGAGAGGAGAAGAGAGTTGAGGAAAATTGGAAGGGGAGGTGCACCATGAGAGACTATGGACTCTGAAAAACAACCTGAGGGATTTTGAAGTGGGGGGAGGTTAGGGGGCCCAGGTGGTGGGTATTAAGGAGGGCACATATTGCATGGAGCACTGGGTGTGGTACAAAAACAATGAATTCTGTTACGCTGAAAAGAAATTTAAAAAAAAAGAAGTAGAGGGAAGAGGGCATTCCAGGTTGAGGGAAGAATTTAAATAAGGGCAGTACAGTCTGTTAAGTTTAGCAAATCAATTATGTCCATTAGGTATATGTGTGGAAGGAATTAATGATGAAATAGGGAAATAAAGATTACATTTTATATTATTTCATTTATATCACATTTTAGAAGACAACATTTTATAAATGAAGAGCCTTTTAATGGTCAGGATTTAGTGGCAGAGCCAAATGAGGTGGCCATGATGGTATGGACATGGGGATAATTATAGAAATACAACATGAGAGATCCTTGTGATACTGGAGTTATTCCATATCTTGACTGTGATAATGGATACAGGAACCTACAAGGTAATAAAATTGTATAGAACTTAACATACACACACGTGCATAAAATAAAATTGGGAAAATCAGAATGAGTCACGAGATTGCATCAGTATCAATGTTCTGGGATATTTAATAAAAGTTTGCAGAATTTTGCTACTAAGAGAATCGGGAGAAATATAGAGAGGATAGTTACCTACAATTATCTCCATAAAACTTTCAATGAAAAATACTGCTTGCTGTAACTTGGGGCTGACCATATGTTGGCTGAAGACTTTAAGCTCTATAAGAAGTAGCTAGAAGGAGTCAGTGTGAGAGTGTGTGTTAGTGTCTATTGGCTGAGTTTAGGAAAATATAAGAAAGTGATTAGCTTAGTCATTAATTGGCTTGTTTGTATAAAGGAAAAAGAAATGAGAGAGTTCAGAAACCTGGGACCATGAAAATTTGGCAAAGTGGCTACTTCTACACTCTCAACAGTAGGGAATGAGACTGACAAAGTTGGATTGACAAGGACACATAAAGATTCAGTCTTTCTGCAAAAAGCAGTGTCTCAGCCTAGTTGTCTGAAAGTAGAGCTTGAGATAAAGTTTCATGTTTTATGTCTCTTATTTGAATCAGAATGAAAGGCTAGGGAAGTGTTGCAGGCCAGGAGGAAAATCCAACCTAAGAATATTGGCCACTTCAATTTTAAATAACTTGGATGTAAGTGGAATTTAAAAAATGAGAGGAGTTTGGCTTCCATATATCTTTAGAGATCCAAAGTCCCCTGACTAACCCACATTGGACTGTGCTTTACATTACTTCGCAAAGTGAAAGAATCCTGCAGGTGTAATTAAATTCTCTAACCAACTGACTTTAAGTTGATCAAATGAGACCTTAACCTGGGTGGGCAGGACCTAATCTCGAGAATCCTTTCTGAAAGCATCTTGATGTTGAAGCAGCAGACTCTCTCCATTGTTGGCTCTGAAGGAAGAGGCTACCATGAATTCTTCCTTAGTGAAGTCAGCTAACAACCTGATGGAGACTGGAAGCAGATATTCTCCAGCTGAGCCACCAGGTAAGGACACAGCCTGGCTGGCACCTGGATTCAAGCCTTGGGACACCCTGAGCAGATGGTATAGTTGAGTCATGCCAAGACTTCTGACTTACAGAGATTGTGAGACAATGATGCATGTTGTGTTCAGTTGCTAGTTTGAGGCAGTTTGTTATGCAGCAATAGGAAACTAATAGTTACCTTGCAGAACATAGATCTTAGTTACTTTCTGGCAAAAATATATCACTAAGGTCTTGTCCTAGCAAATAGTTTCATTATATTGTCCCTTATTTTTTCCCTGAAATCAACAAAGACAGTTTGTATAGAAGAGAATTCCTGGTAAGTAACATATTCATGTTCACACCCTTGACTCTACAGGTCCATTACTGGTCTTACCTTTGAGAGTTTTACCACATCCATGGAACATCTGAGATATAATTAAATAAATAGTTTTCTTTATTAAAAAATAATAATAAATTAATAAACCTTTAAAAAATTACTTCCACCATCATGTGAGTTTAACAAGACCAACAAAGTTTCAGGTTAGATGGAAAGAATTTCTGATACATGAAAATAAATTCTGTGTTAGCTCTTACACTAGAAATGGCTCCCAATTTTTCCATTTATGTAAAATTTATCTTCCAATGTATATTAAAATTAGTAGAAGACAGAGAACGTCTTTTTCTCTGGAGACCCAAAGGAAGAAGTTGGCAATTTGAATTGGGCCTTTAGTGACTCCCTGAAGGAACAGAAGGAGGGAACCCTGAGACTCATTCCCTCTATTTGAGGATCCTAACATTTCAAAGGAAGAAAGAATATGTTCTGCCTGACAGGAGATCATCCTGCCCAGAGCCAAAGAGATGGGTCAGATGATTTTTCTAAATTGTCTGTTGCCCAAAGTGCCTTAAAATTAGATTGGAAGGTCACAATCTATCCACTGAGCATTAGGAGGATTCACCTAAAGAAAAACAGATTGTGTAAATATTGAGTCGTTGCTTACACATCAAAGCCATATCGTTACCTATGAAGAATGGGGAACAGTTGTTTTTCCCTGCTGAAAATGGGATGAGAGAAATCAGTTAATGGTTTAGCAGAATGAAATTCAGACTAAACTCTGGAGGACGGGGTGGTAGTAACTGCCAGTAACAACCATAAAATATGGCCATGATGACTAAACAAGATGTTGTATAAATTTCTGCTTTTGAAACATTCCACACTAAGACAATCAAGAGTTCTCCATAGAACTCAAAGGACTGTGAGTGTGGAACAACTTCAGGAATTTGTGGCAATTGAGAAATGTTCTTAAGGATGACACACACACTTGTCTGCAGGGAGAAGGACTGGAAGTGGAAATGGGGTGATTAATCTCAGATGACCAATTTTCCGGTTCTCATCCAAGGAAGGAAATTATTTGAAACCCCTTGCTGCTCCCTTGGTGTGGCTATACCTTTCAGAGTTCTGGTGAAGAAGCTGAAATAAGAGAGAGTTGAAAGGATGAGGTGTCTCCATTTTACAGGGGAAAACATCAAGGGAAGAGGTCTTCTGTTGAGACGTGAACTGTGTGTTTGTAGGTGTTGGTGAAGAAGAAGGAACAAAAAGGCAGTAGGATAGATCCTGTTAGAGCCCAAGCTTGGGCCCCAGGGTCAGGCCCACATTCATATTTAACCTGTAGACATAAATGATTATTACTTTTATTGCTAACTTTTACTCTTGTTACACATAATGATAATTATTATTACTGATGCACAAGCATTTTAAGACAAATGTTCCTATCACATTCCAGTCACTCTTCCACATGCTGGTTATAAATGCCTGAAGTTTCCACAACATTGCACTAAGGAGATTACTTTCAATTGGATATGCTTAGGGGAAAACCTCAAACTGACTATAATAGTCATGGAATGAACATCATTGTCTCATGGGTTTGGAAAGGTTAGAGGGAGAGCTGTCTTCAGCTGAGGCTTGAACTTATAACTAAAATGGTAAGACCAAAGGACTTTGATCATTCCACTTGCTCTTTGGCGGTGGTTCTATTTTCAGTAAGTTTTGCCTTTCATCCTATAAGAAATATCTTACACTCAATCCTAGGCTCATTATCTTTCTCCACTACATATAATGTGAAAAGAGCATCTTTTTCCTCTATTTCAATACAAAAATGCTGGGCTTCAGTCTGTTAAATCAATCTAAGTCACTTGCTCCTCATGTAACCCTCTATTCCCTAACAATCAACTGTGATGGAAGATCTGAGACTGACTCCATAATATGTTTAGGTTTCAGCAACAGGTTCCACCCCGGAGACCCTTCAGCTTCCCCTGAAGCACAGCGGCCATCTGGAGACACTCAAATCTTAACCAGGTAGGCTCATCAGGAGAAGGGAAATTCATCCTATACAGCTCAACAACAAAATATTGATAGAAGACATTTCATGAATTTCACAGTGCATTTTCCTAACATTTGGGTAATAATGTTCTCCTGACAAAACTGTGAGAAAGTCTCATTGGTTGCACATTTGTCAAAAAAGAGGAAAACAAAATTTGAAATACTATGTGACATGTCTAAGACCTGACAGTTAGCAGGAATTAAGGGTCCCCACCTTCAACCAGTCATAGTTGTGAGTAGTTCACAGAACCACTCACAGGTGGAACACAGGTTAAATGAACTTACCTCCTGAAGTATCTAGTGCTATTCTTTCTTCGAATTTTGTTTTTTGTTTTGTTTCATAATTTTTTATTATGTTCAGTTAACCAACATACAGTACATCATTAGTTTTTGATGTAGGGTTCAATGACCCATTAGTTATGTATAATACACTGTGCTCATCACAACATGTACCCTCCTTAATACCCATCACCTGGCTACCCCATTCCCCACTCCACTCCCTTCTGTAACCCTCAGTTTGTTTCCCAGAGTTCAGAGTCTCTCATGGTTTGTCTCCCTCTCTAATTTCTTCCAGTTTTATGGAGATATAAATAGCATATTACATTGTGTAATTTTAAGGGGTACAACATAACAAGTTGGTAGATGTACTTATTGCTAAATGGTTACCACAGTAAATCTAGTTAATATCCATCACCTCACTATTTACAATTTTTTTTTTTAATTGAAAACTTTCAAGACCTTCTCTTTAGGCAATTTGCACCTACACATACAGTATGGTTAACTTAGTCACCATTTTGTCAATGAGTCCCCAGAACTTCACTATCTTATAGCTGGAAGTTTGGACCTTCTGACTACCTTCACCCATTTTGTCCTTGCCTCTGGCAACCACCAATCTGTTTTCCATATCTGGGAATTTGATATTTCAATTTTTATCATTTTTTATCATTTAAATGCCTGGAAGTGGATTTACCCAATCATATGGTAGCTCTATTTTTAATAATTCGAGAAAACTCTACAGTGTTTCACATCACAACTGCACCAATTTTTATTCCACCAATGATTCACAAGGATTCTGATTTTTTCATGTAATCAGTTAACATTTATGTCTTGCCTTTTGATAAAATTTATAATAGGTCTTCATATCTGGTGAGTTTTGCGACTTTCTTCTTCCTCCAGGATTTCTTTCTCTATACATATAAATTATAAAAGAAACTTGTCAATTTCCACAATAACAACTGAGGGGATTTCTGATTAAATTGTTCTCAAAGTGTATATCAGTTTGAAAATAATTGACTTCTTCACATTGTTGAGTTCACAAACACGATCTATTCCTCTGATTTGAGGTTTTCTTTAAGTTATGTCAATTATATTCTCTGTTTCTTAGTGGAGAGCTCTGCAAAAGTTATATTAGATATTTCCTAGCTATTTCATTCATGTGGAGCTATAATAATTTCATTTTAAAATCAAATTTTTATTGCTTTACTTCTGTAAAAGTAAAAAAGGAAGAAAGAAAAATGCTTTTGTACATTGACTTCATATCAAGTTGCATTGCTACATTTTGTTAGTAATCTCAATAATTATCTTCAATTTACTACATATGTTCTTTATAAGTGATACTAATTTTATTTTTTCCTTTCCAAATCTCTTTTCCTCTTTTCCTGTTTTGTTGAACTATCTTAGACATTCACTACAATGTTGAATAAGAAGGGTGAGAGTAGGCAACATTCACCATACCCAATCTCAGATAAAAGGGAAATATTGCTCCAAAACTAACAAAACTTTTTTTAAGATTTTAATTATTTATTTGGAGAGAGAGAGAGAAAGCACGCAAGCACAAGTTGGGGGCAGGGTGGCAGAGGGAGAAGCAGGCTCTGTGCTGAGCAAATAAGCTGATGTGAGACTCCATCCCAGGACCCTGCAATCATGACCTGAACCAAAGGCAGACCCTTAACCAACTGAGCCACCCAGGCATCCCAAAACCAAGCAAAACTCTCATCATTTGTACTCAAATGATCTTATGTCTGAACACATGAGGAGTCTGAAATCAATCATATTACTTCTCTATCCCTGCATAACAAATGATCATGAATTTAGTGTGGCTTAAACAATACACATTTATTATCTCACAAGTTCCAGTGTGAGGAGTTCAGGCACTAACAAACTGGGTCCTCTCCACAGGGTATCACAAGGCTGCAAGCAAGGTGTCAGGCAAGGCTGATTTTTCTGGATTTCTGGAACTTATTCCAACATCACATGGTTATTCACAGAATTCATTTCCTTGAGTTTGTATGACTGAGAGCCCAGCTTCCTATGACTGTCACCAGAGGCATACCAGGTCCTAGAGGTCAATCGTAGTCCTGTATCACATTGTTCTCTCCACAACACTATGTAACATGAATGCTAGCTTCTTCAAAGCCAGCAGGAGAAATGTCTCCCTCCAATCTGTCAACAAAGCATAATCAAGGCAGTGACATCATATGATCTTTGCCATGCTCTGTTAGAATCATGTCACATGTACCATGCACTCAAAGGAAAGGGATTATTACATAAGAGCATGGATTTGGGAATTCACGTTATAACATGCACACAGCACAATGAAGTCTCCTATTGAAGTATGTTTTCTCTGTCATGCAACATTGGAAAACCTGGATAGCTACATCTCAAAATTCTATAGAAAGAATTCCATCATCAAAAGATATAAGTCCAAGATATTTTTATATCCTTGTCAGTGAATATGCCTGAATTCCATCAAGGCACAGCTTCTAACTAGAGAAGACATGACCAGGCAGCTTCACTTCGGGGCATCAAGGACATCACTGTATAATCCCACACCCTGGTACAGAGCAGGCATTAAGGTGAAAGACTGAATTGTAGGTGTTGAGAATGTTCCAAAGGGATCAACAGAACCTTAAAGCAAGGCTGAAATGGTTCACATTGAGGACACTCTGAGACAGAGCAGAAATGTGACTGTCACCTGCCCTAAAGGCAGAACCTGAGTAGCACAAGAAAGGCACAGTGAAGTTGTCAGTTCAGGTGAAGGGACTGATGGACAGGCTGCCAACCAATTGAATGGACCAACTCCACAAAGGTTTGACCACAGCTACTTGAAAACAACTTTTCTGTGGTCAGAAAACAATGTGAGTGGATAGGTTCCCCAGCTATGATGGCAATTAAGTGGGAAGTAAACAGAGCCTTTAAGTGGAAATGAAACTGCCTGGGGAAAATGGCACAGCCCAGAAGGACACTTTGCTAAGAGTTCTTGGGATACTTGCTTCTGAGTTTCCTCTTGTGATAGTTTTCCATTGCTTTTGTCACAAATTACCACAAAGTTAGCATCTTTGAACAATTGGCATCCCACAATTTCCCTGAATGTGAATGTGGGGTATAGCTTGGCTCAGTGGATTCTCTGACTGGGCCTAGCAAGGCAAACATCAAGGCAGAAAGAATTATGTTCCCTTCTGGAAACCCTGGAGAAGAATCTGCTTCTAAGATCATTCAGGTTCTCAAAGAATTCACTTCCTGGTTAAGTGGTCCCCTTCACTGTCAAATCTGCAAAGGCAAAGTGAACCATTTATGTGCTGCACATATTTCTGCTTTCCACCTCTGTCTTCCTCTTTTGCTTTTAGGGGCTCACATGATTACATTGGGCTCAGCTGAATAATCCAGAAAAATCTTCCTATTTTAAGGTCAACTATAGTAACCTTCACTAATGAAATGTCCCTTTGGTTCCATAATATAACATATTCATCAGTGTCTGACCTCATCATATTACAGTCCTAGGGATTGGGACTTGAGACCATCTTGGAGCCATTCTACTGCCTACTCACCTTCTACCTAGATTTGTGTATGTGTGTGTGTATATATACACACATATAGATCTGTGTAGACAGCTGACCTTTATTAATCATATCATTACTGTTGCAGTTACTCAAATACAAATCTTCAAAACTATGCTTGACTCCTCTTTCACAACCCATATCCAATCTATCAGCAGTCCTTAAGTTCCACCTTCAAAATATAACCAGACAGACAACTTATCATCTCCATATTCTCCTGGACCCGGTCTGCACCCTAGGTGGCCTGAAATAGCTTCCCATACTTTGTCTTTGCACACACATTGTCTCCCCATATTCCATCCTCAAGATATTGGCCATAAATAACCTGTGAAGATGTTAATCCTGGTCATGTAATTGCTTTCAATCTTCTATGGCTAATAATCTTTCATAAAATCCAACGTCTTCATGATTGCCGGCAAGCTGTGCTTTACTTGGCCTTCCTCAATCACAGACAGGTAGGTGGTTAGAGCCAGAGCACATATGGCTACAAATCAATGGTGGGAAGTGGAAAGAATGGATAATAAAAATATTATCAGTGAAGGTTCATGATTTTATTTCTAAGACACAGAAATTTTTATTAAAAAATGAATCCATGCAACTGATACTGGGTAACTAGCAATGAATGGTGGTTACTCTTCAACTGTGGTGGATCAAGACAAAAGCAAGACCGCTCCTAATTATGGATGAACCCACCTTCACAGGACACTATTCCACTACAAAAGTTATCAAGCATCCCCCTCAAGTGGTCAATATTTGTAATTACACCCTCCTCTCAACAAATCATTAAGCCAAATTCATTCCTCTCGCTCTTCAGATGAAAAATTTAAGATACCTGCAACTGTCAAGGTGCATTCAGGAGACATAAAATATACAGTAATTGAAACAGGGAAAGTCAAACAATTATGATATGAAGAACATATAGAAATAGAACATGTAAGGATATACAACACTTGGAATATATAAGAGAATTCACTGGCTATTTAGGAATAGCTAGTACAGAGAGCAGCCACTATTTTGGGGGCTGGAGCTAGGCACTCAGTGAAGGAACAAATTAGGAAGAAGGATTCTGAGGCTGAAAATTCAGATCTCATCAGAGAAAATATGGTTGTAGCCTCCTGTATTAGCAAAGGGAGATGCTGAACTGCCACAGGAAGTGACCTGCAGGCAGAAAACAAAACAAAACAAAACAAAAAACCTGAGCTGATGGAACTCCTGGGAGGCTACCAGTGGGGAGAGGGAAAAGTAGGAACTACTAGAAGCTGCTACAAAGCTACCACTGTGGGGACAGCAAGACCTGCTGGAATGCTGACTAAAACAGGATTCACCTCAAAGCCTCACTCTGGAAACTGAGTTTGTGGTTAGAAAGCTCCGACAAGGAAAACCTCCAGGTTCAGAAGTCCTTCCTGGTACCTTTCAACAAAAACATAGAGAAGAACATATAAGAGTTCTAGATTCAGAAACAAACAAACCAAACCAAACCAAACCTCTACCAGAAGACTGAAGAGGGAAAACTTCCTAAGTTGTTTTATGAGGCTAACATAACCTTGATCCCAAACCTAACAAAAATACTTAAATAACATCACATACCATAACCCTCAGATTTAGCCCCCTATAGTCACACATTAAGGAGACAAAAGCTTTAACAAAATACATGGAAGGGAACATCGTAGGTGGAGTTTATCAAGGAAAGCAAGTTGAAGTAACATTTACTTGTAAACCAGTGTGATCTACAATTTAAGAGAATAAAGGAAAAAACACATGTAATCTTCCCAACTGGTGCACAAAATTTCTTTTAAAGAATCAAAACACAGTCATGTTGAAAAACAAAGAAGGAGGGAGAAAACGAAAACTCTCAGTAAATTCCAAATAGTAGAGATGTCTTCAGTCTGCTAAATGGCATCAATAAAATGCTATAACTAATAGTATATACAATTAAAAGCCCTGAATGCTTTCCCCTAATATCAGGAACCAGAATTTGATAATTCTGATTCCTTTAGTCTGCACTTATCACCTCTGAGAAATCTTTATGAAGGTCCTAGCCAGTGCAATAGGCAAGAAAAACAGAAAAAGACATGAAAAAAACCTCAGAAATCATAAAGTATACTGAGGTTCCTTGCAGGTGGCACATATAACACCCACACAGAAACATAAATGCACACACACACGTAAACAAAAATCTGCTAAAAAAAAAAAATAAAGTGACATCGTAAGATGGAAAGTCTTATATGAAAATCAATTATATTTTCCACATGTTAGCAATAATCAACTTGAAAGTGAACATTTTAAAACTTCATGGGAAATATGTATTGATTTATACTAATTTACCAGAAAAAATGCCAGACCTCAAGAGAAAGCTACAAAATAGTGATGACAGAAATTGAATAATCATAATAAATATAGATACATTATGTTCATGTCTTAGAAAAAGTAATAACATTAAGGTATCTATTTATCTATATCTTTAACTCAAACCCAATTAAAGGGTTAAGGGTTGGCAGGTTTTTTAGTAAAAAATGACAAACAGATTCCACAATGTACATGACAAGGTAAAAACTGACAGGTAGCCAAAACCATCTTAAGGAATCACAAAGTTGGAAGAATCACACCACCTGATTTCAGACTGATACAGCCATATTAATCAAATCACTGAGATATTGATTTAGAGATAGAGAAATGGGTCCAAAGAAGAGAACAGAAAGCCTAAAAATATGCCCACATATATACACTTAATTCACTTTTGACAAAAATGCTAAGGCTACTCAATAGAAGAAAAGAAAGCCTTTCAACAAAATATACTGGAAAAAAGTACTACTACTTGGTTGATAAAAGAAATAAACCATGATTCATACCTTTTACCATGCACAAAATTCAAAGACTTGATCATATAACCTAACATTATAAAGCATCTGGAAGAAGACCTAAAGAAGATGTGGTCCATACATACAATGGAATATTACTAAGCCATCAGAAACGATGAATACCCAAATTTTGCATAAGCTTGGATGGGACTACAGGATATTATGCTAAGTGAAATAAGTCAAGGGTTGAGACAAGATGGCGGGGAAGTAGGAGGAGGCACCATTTCAACCTGTACCCTAAAGTGAGCTGATTACCTACCAAAGAACTCCAATCACCCATGAAATCAGACTGAGATTAGAATTATACAGATCTGGATCTCTATGGGGGCAGAAGACACCAGTGGGCAGGTAAAGTGGAGTGGGAACATCGAACTAATATCAGAAGATAAACAAAAGGGGGAGGGAGTCACCAGAGGTGACCCATTGGAAAGTAATACCCCAATACGAGCGTGCCCTGTGACTGGGGACCAGCATTAACTTGGAGTCTGGTTGAAAGCACTCAAAAAGAACAAAGGATTGCGGGGGGAAATTGTGGGAATCAGGGTGGTTAGGGACAGGAGCTTAAGTCCCTGGACCCAGGACAGCCAACCTGGCACTGAGCCAGAGAGAGTGCATCGGAGAAACCAGGTCTTGGTCCCTGAGCCGCCAGTGCACCTGAGATTGTGTGGAGTCCCGTGAGGGGCTGGGAGAAGAAACACAGCCTTTTTGCACTCTTCCATGCGAGTACCATGCCGTGCTACCAGAGCTTGAGATGTGCGCACCTCACACCCTCCACTGAGAGGTGCGCGCAGGCGCCAGCCTGGTGCTCTCAAACCTGAAAGACCAGGCACTCCTAGCCCAGGCCAGCGGGAAAATCTCAGTATGCGATCACTACTTGGAACCTCTCCGGTGGTCCAGAGCTTCCCAGACAACTGCCACTGTCATGGTTTTGGGTACAAGCAGGACTTCCTGTGTCCCCAGGGACCAAGACTCGGAACGAGCTCTGCCAGCGGCCAAGGGGGAACTTATGTGCTCTGCAGCACCCAGAGGGGAACAGACTGAGGCTTCTCTCTGAGAGGGAGGTCTGGGTGCAGTTTGCTTTCCTCTAAATCTCCAAAAACCATCAAAAGCTGTCAAGGCAAGAGAGAAAAAAAATGAACAAACAAACATAAAAAACTCCAGAAAACAAAAGCCTGAAAAACCGGTTTCCTAGAGCCCACCCCCTTGAGGGGGGCTGGAGGACTTAACTCAGGGAACATTGCCTGAAAACCCACATGGCAGGCCCCTCCCCCAGAAAACCAACCAGGAAAAAAAAAAAAAAGACAACAAAAGAACAACCACCACTACTTCATAGATACAACTTTTATTTTTAATTCGTTCCCACTATCCTCATTCCTTTTTTGTTATGCATAGACAATTTTTTTAACCTATTTGCCATCAGAGTGAGATGTCCAGTACATCAAATTCCATAATAACCTTTTAACCTGAACTTTTTGATACATATAGCCATGTTTTTCTTTTGCTATTCTATTTTTTAAATTTTTTTTAACTTTAGCTTAGTTTAGTTTATTCCTTTTTTATATTTTTATTTTTTAATATTCATATAGAGTTAAACTTCAAGGTAATCCCCTTCCCCCAATCAATGCTACCCCTATAGGTAAACCAATTTTTAATCCCCCTTTATCTTAGGAAACTTGAGTCCTTTAATGAAGATATCAAGATACATCCAGGGAGAATCAAAATAACTTTCTAGCCCACACTGAGAATTTATAACCACTCTCCCATCTTTTTCTCCCACCAGTGTTTCTGTGAATTTATGTTTGTCCTGATAGTATATAAATCTTAACTTAGGGTTCTTTTTCATGAGGTTCTTTTCTTTTTTTTTTTTTTTTTTTTTTTTTTTTTTTTTTTTTTTTTTTTTTTTTTTTTTTTTT
>PISX010034579.1:0-13853 GCA_004024625.1 Mellivora capensis
AAGGCAGAGGTTTAACTCACTGAGCCACTCAGGCGCCCCTGCAGGAAATAACTCTTATTTCACAATTTTGTCCAGAGTTAGTTCTATTTCTGGGACATTAACCTCACACATATAGTGTTAAGGTGACCTCTGTATATTCATTCCTTTAACTTACATATAACTTACCTGTAAGTTCTTTGAGGCCAGCAATATATCATGACTTTGTTCACCCTGTCCCCTCCACCTTCAACACCTTCCCAAGCCAAACTGCAAACTCCCACTTAGGGATCCTCTAACACCTAGTTCAAAACTTTATCTGTGAAGCTTCTCTGACTCAAGACAGAAAGGTTATTTTCTCTGGGCTCAAAATGCATTTGTGCACATCAATCACGGCAATTAATGGCTCTATTATTACATATAACTCCTTGATTCAAACACATTTTCTCAAGTTCTTTATAGATCTTTCAAAAATTCGATGTATCCAGATTTTGAAATTAGAATTTTTTTTATCAGGCGTCTTTCTATGTAAGGCGTCTCAGGTTTTTTTGTTTTTTGTTTTTTTTAAGATTTCATTTATTTATTTGAGAGGGAGGCAGTGAGAGAGGGATCGGAGAAGGTCAGAGGGAGAAGCAGACTCCCCGTGGAGCTGGGAGCCCGATGCGGGACTCGATCCCAGGTCTCCGGGATCATGACCCCAGCCGAAGGCAGTCCTCCAACCAACTGAGCCACCCAGGCGTCCCGCGTCTCAAGTTTTTAGTGCATCGCCAAAGGGTGTCCACACAAATGATCTGGTCAAAACAAAACCACGTTTTGACGAAACCCCCGATAAGTAATAACTACAACCCCCAAGATGCGCTGCTGGATCAACGTGTGCGTCGTGTCTGTTTTCACCTTTCAGAACAATGGGTTGTAAAGAAATGACAGAGCAAGCTAAGAATTTCTTTAAAAACGTAAAGTATTCAGTGAAGAACGAAGGAGGACTGAAATAAACGACTGCCCAGCACATGACTGGTATCCACGGGGGAATATTTGACACTTAATGTAATGTTTGACAACGTGAACGCCCAGAGAATTCCTCCTTAGCTCATTCAGCGCAGACCACCTCCCAATAGATAACGCAAAAAATGCTAAGAGAAACTCAAAAGTATCAAAAGAATGCTCTTTGACATGTTTGGAAGGTAGGTCCCCTCCACTTCCCTAAACTTCTCTGAAGACTTATTTTCCGAGCTTACAAACACGGGAAGAGCACTGCATTTTCTCAAAGTGGAAAGTATGCTTTTCAATGGCCAGCTACCAAATGCCTAACAGTGATAGGCTCTGGCGGGAAATAGGAATTTGTCAACACACTGAAGTTCCATTTTATAATCGCCTGGTGGTCCACAGAACACTTCCTGAGGAGATCCCAACAGATTCTACGAGTTTTAGTGGGTTTCCGGTCCCCGTAACTTCCAGGGCTCAAAGTTCCTATATATTCAAAGAAAGAAATTTAAGTTATTTTTCTCCCCTAGGCTGACGGGGTCAGCTTCCATTAAGGAGTGCAGGCACATTTCCTTCCTTTTTGCCCAGGGTTAGTCCGTCCAATGATGCGTACCTCCCAGGTATGCTTTACTTTTTCCTCAGAGCTGGGTACCACGGCTCCTCACACCCCCGGTGCAGCCAGCAACCGCTCGAAGGAAGATCCAAGCCTCCGACCTCGCGTCTAACTCAGAAAAGAATCTCCCGGCACCAAAGAGGACAAGGAACTCGCGAGAACCGACCACCCGGCCGAGACCCCGCGCCAGCAGGCGGGACCCAGAAAAGAGGAAGTCGTACTTAGACCCTCCCACTTAGATCCTGTACCCCGCCCGCCTCGCGAGAACACCGAGCACCGCAGGCTCGGGAAGCGCGTGCGGAAAGCCGAGGCCTCGCGCATTGGGCTCGTCGGCCGCCGTAGCCCCTGCTAGGACAGCCCGTGCGAGTCTGCTGGAGGAGGAAGAGAAAGGCAGAGAGAATCGGGTTACAAGATGGCGGATCTGTAGTAGTTACCACGGCGGCGGCGGCGGCGGCGGCGGGAGAGCGAGCTTTTGGGGGCAAAGGGAGTGGAGGGTGGGTGTGTGCGGAGGTGAAGTGAGAGGTTACCGGGACTCCGGGCGGAGAGGTCTCGGTGACTCTTGTTGCCCCTTCCCGCGACTGAACCTTGGGAGCCATGGTGAACTCGGGCCTCTCCGGAGCCGCCGCCGCCGCCACCGCCGCAACGGTCTCTCAAGAGTGAGGGGCGCGGACGAGGTGAGCGAGGAGGCGGTGGCCGGGGCGGTGAAGACAGCAGCAACCATGTCGGATACGCGGCGGCGAGTGAAGGTCTACACCCTCAACGAAGACCGTCAGTGGGACGACCGAGGCACCGGGCATGTCTCCTCCACTTATGTGGAGGAACTCAAGGGGATGTCGCTGCTGGTTCGGGCTGAATCCGACGGTAAGGTTATTGGAACATAAGATAGGGGGCAGTCAGTGCCTCCGGTTTGGGCACAGCCCTGGTGTTTAGGCCCTGGGCCGGGTACGGTTACTACCACATCTTGGGACGGCGCATTGGTTTTGTGCCTGCACTTCTGTACGGTAAAAACAAACTACTTTGTCCGGATTTACCCTCAGTCAAACGTTGATTCTGTACCCCCGCCTCCTATCCGTATTAAGGATTTGACCCCTTCCTCTCCAGTCTTCGCCTTTGAGTGAGAACGGAGGAAGTAGTGAGAGAATACTTTTCTTCTCGTCCTAGTGAGCTGACCCTCCCCCTCCCTTTATCTTTTTGTTTTCTTATCAATTATGTGTCTGTTTCAAAAAGCTTAGTGAAACTTTACTTTCTGATGGTCTTTTTTAAAAGCCCATTTTTTAAAAACCCGCTTGCCCCAGTCGACAGGTGCTGGGGAAAACCAAAAGGCACCTTTTCCTGCAGTTATTGCAGACTGTTGCCACGATACATGCACGCACAAGCATATCTGTAGTCTGGGATCCCCCCAGGCTGTCTTTGTAGAGGTTGCCATGAAAAAGTGGATGCTTTACAACCTAAACAAGTTAGGACACCAGTACAGATTGTAAACTTAAATCCGTTGGTTTATTGTACGAGTCATATGTGAAGTATTTTAATTATAAAATGTAGAGCGTAATGAAAACCTTTCTCACTGTAATCTGAACGCCTCGATTTGAGCAGTTATGTGCAGATAATAGAAAAATAACAATCTTGGATTTATTCTTGTACTTTGTACTCTTTACCTTTTGTTTTGAGTAGGTGTGGACATTTATTTCTATATGAAGTGTCCTTCATTTTGTTAAGGAGTAAAGCAAAAATGCCGTTCTGTAATTTGTGTACTAAGTACTTAGATTCCTGTTGTGGTACTTTGTAATTTGTTTTGTAAAACTGAAAATGCAATAAAATAACTTTATTAAAAAGAGCTTGGCTTCAAGTAGTCATTTAGACCTCAAAGTTTTCATTTCAATAAAACTTTCATGGACGTCTAGTCTCCTTATATTTTGGGTCTGAATGTTGATCTTAGGTGGGTTTTGTTTTTTTTTTTCTTTAAGGGTATATATGGGGGATAAGATGGTGTGTTCTGTATAAAGCACAGATCTGAAGAGAAGAACATGAATCAGAATACATTTGATTACTTCACATGTCTAGCAAGGGGGAGAGAACAAGTTTTTTTTCTTTAAATTCATATTCAGGTATTTTATTCAGAATTTTACAAATTGAAACTTACAAATATTATTTTTTATCTTTCAGGATCACTACTCTTGGAATCAAAGATAAATCCAAACACTGCATATCAGAAACAACAGGCAAGTAGTTGTTTATCTTTAATTTGAAAGACTTCATCTGTGATCAAGGAGATATTAATCTGACAAAGATGGGAAAGCTTTCCTGACAAGAAAAAACATGTTTGGTAAACAGTTACACATTCTATGTATTTCCCTGTAGGTCAAAAGTTTCAAACTGAGACAGTGAAAGTTTTTGTACTGGCAGTAATTTATTCTCTTTGAATTGAGTCACTGTTGGTTTATGTTAGAATACAGTGTATTCATTGGTCTTATTTACAGAGAGCCAGGTATATTACCCTGTATACTAAACCTTTTATTCTCAGTCACATTGAAGGAAATGACATAAAAGAAAATTAAAAGGAGTACTCCTTAAAGCAAGGAAAGCCTATTTGTGGTGTGAAATTCAACCCTTTGACTCAAGCAAAGGTAGACTTTTTGAAATAGAAGCCCTTAAATCCTGTTCCTTAATTGTTATGTATTTTTAATATAATCAGTGGATACTTTATAAAAAGTGTACATTGCCAATCATGTAATATTTTCTGTTAATATTTATTGTCTTATTTGGGAAAAGAAAACCTGTGTTGTGTTTTAGTGTGCCCAGTTACTTAATCTGGAAATGGCAGCAGTGATTCAACGTTTTCTTCTGTGAATCTTTTCATTTTTATCATGGAAGATTTCAAAATTGATAAGTATAGAAAATGTGTGTCTGTGTAACACCACCAAATTTAACAATGTTAACATTATACCATATTTGTTTCTAATTTTTGTAATGTTGAACACTGTGGATAGAGTTAAAGCCCCCTTTGTGCCCTTCTCATTCTATCCATTCTCCATCTTCTATAGGTAACCACTATTCTGAAGTTAATGTATTATTTCTGTATATGCTTATATACCTTATCTGCATATGTATGTATCTATAAATAATATGTAGTGTTTTGTGTGTTTTTAAACTTTACACGATTGATCTCATGCTCTTTCATGTACTCTGATTTTTCACTAAGCAGTTAATTGGAAGATTTGTTGATGTTAACAATGTAGATTTAGTTTTTTTTTTTAAATGTATAGCATTCTTTTTTTAACACCTATTGTTAGACATTGGGATTATTTCCTGTTTGTGTGTGTGTGTGTGTATGGTGTGTAAAGTGAGTATGACAGAGATTTTTGAAGGAAAAGATAAATTATTTTAGGATTATATTTACATCATCAATACGTACTTCAAGGTCAATGAAAATTTGGATGCCCAGAAATAATTCACAGTTGGAGGAATGAAATCATGTCTGTTACACAGCTCGTTATTAGTAAAGGTCTAACTATTAAACATTTTTTTGTGTGTATGCAATACATTCTTAATCATGTCTTTGAAATATTTCAATTTTCAATTAATAATTTTTTTCCTTCTGCTTAGAAAGTACTGCATGTCTTTGATGGAGAATCAAATTAAACATTTGTCCTGTATTAAACACCTGAAAAGTGTTTCCTATACCTTAGACATATAAGTAAATTTAATTTCTAAGTCAGCCAAGCAGATGGTTATTCTCTGTCTTTGCATGGAATTTTACCAGGTAGCTACTTCTGTTTTATTTTTTGTTGGCCTCCTTTTTTGTGGGGAAAGAAATAACTGTTTGTTACCTTTTTTCCCCCTATCTGCACAAATATAAAATTCTCAGAAACTATCTTCTTAAATGTGACTTCCTACAAATTAATTATAATATGGATTCTTCTCAGATTGTGTATAAGATTCTTTAACTGTTGTTGCTATCAGATCACATGTGGTGGAGGTTTGTGTATAAAACAGCCCTCCAACATTTGTCCAAAAATACATGATGTTTCATTAGGAACTTTGGAACCTGTTTTTCTGTGTAATATTACTCTGCTAGAAAACTAAAGTATTAGAGAAAAAAGTACTTATTTTTAAAACTTTATGCTATTGGGGAAAATGTTTTCTGTAATTAATCATGTTTCAATAATATACTATTGGGATTTTTAAGTATTTTTTTCTAATTGAATTACCTTTACCAAATAACATTAAACTATAAGAGAACTCTGTGGCACTGAAAATAATATGGAAAAGCTTTGTATCTAAGATTGAAAAATGTGTAATTGGGGTCACTTGTTTTGTTTTCTTTATTTAAATTGAGCACACTTTTCTAATAGAATCAAAGAGCAATTTAGGAATTCTGTCAAACTTAGTTTCTTTGTTATGGATACCGTTTTTTCATTTTTTTCACCAAAATCTTGTTCAGTTTGCACTTTTTACCAGATTATACAAATTGGGATTTCTAAACACAATGATGTTTTTCTGTGTTCATTAGAATTACTTTTTAAATGTCATTGTTATTCAGTATATTAGTTATTCAGTATATTAGTCCAGAAAATAACCATTTCCATAGTTTATATGAAATATATGAATCATTCTGGGTTTTAATTTTAAAAAGAGTTGAGTGAATGAGAATGTTCATAGTTTATAGGATATTTTGCTACAAAATACATTGAATAAACTCAAAGTGGACTATTTAAGATTCTTTTTTAACATTGCAGTTCTAAAATGAGCCAAATTCTAAATGATGGGCTCAAAATAAGTTAGAATGAGTTGAGTTGGAATGTCAAATGACCCCATATCGATAGGTCATCATTGATTCACAACACTTTCTTGCTTCAGTACTATGGACTGTAGTGAAGTTGTTAATGGGAGGAAGATAAACTTAAAGGAGCCAATAAACTTGTTAAGTGTTTAAATAATTGGAAACAGAAGAGAATGATACAGTAGAACATGAAATACTGTCTGATACATGTCAAAATTTTAAGTTATTTAGAATCCATCCTACAGATCTTGACTAAATCAAAAGCAGAGTCATAGGGATCTATGCCTTTCATATTTAATACAGTTTTAATACAATTTGTGTTAATTGGGTTTAGGAAAGAAGTACAAGGAAGTCCCAATCCTTGGTTTTATTGGGAGACAAGATGTAACAGGTGAAACAATTATGTAACGCTAATAAACTATCTGATAAACCCAGTCCTTACTGAAAGCCCATGAAAGCATTTCACAGATGAGGCAGTTAAGGCACAGAAAGTTCAAGTTTCTTGACTGAGATTTTACACCAGGTATGTACCAACACAAAATTTATATAAAGCAGTTTTAGTCCACAGACTTGGACAGTAGAAAATTTAAAAAGGAGAGATTAATTTGAGCTAGAATCGTTAAGAAAAATTTCACTCTCCCTGATGGTGTCTGTTGAAGGAATCGTGATAGGGAAGGAAATAGTACACCTGACACAAAAGTTATTAAGGCTCTTGGCAGCAGAGGTTTCTTATTTGTGAGCTTGGTTTACTAAACAAAAGGGAGCTATTCTAGATTCTTGAGTAGGGGCCTAACATGATGAAAGTGATACTGTGTTTAGGAAGCAAGTATGGCAATGTTATGAATAATGAATTGGGGGTAGAGAGGAAATAAGAGCTTTAGGTAGCAAGACCTTTTACTATAATTCAGATGCAGGAAAATGAAAATCTGTTCCAATGTAGTAAATGGAATTGTAAAGAAGAAATAGAGTTCCAGTATATTAACAAGAAAGTGCTGGAAGATTTGGAGAATGATTAAATATGACAGAGAAGAAATCAAGGGTCACTAGTAGTGTTTCAGACTTGGGGCCAGGGAAATGATGGTTCTATCCAGAAACTGAGAAGGTGACAAGAAAGCAGGTCATTTGGCTAGTGGCTTGTTCATTTCAAAAAAGCAAAAATCCCTCTGTTTATTTTAGATAGATAATACATTCACATCTTTAAAAATTTAGAAAGTATTTGGTGAAGTCTCTCCCACCCTGGACTCCATCCATAATTTTCCTTGCTAGAGGCCACCAGTCTTGCCAGTTTCTTGCGTATCTTCCTAGAGGTTTTATGCATGTGTAAACGAATAGGTATACAATCACATACACATTTTCCCTTTTGTTGGCATAAATGGTAGCATACTATATACTGTTCTGTTATCTTTGGTTTGGATTTTTATTTTTTTCACCCCTTCTCCACCTCTGGTTTAGATTTTTAAAGTTGAAAAACTTTTGAATATTTTCAGCAGAAGAATGACATGATCCAAACTAATAACATCAGTGTGTGGAATTGAAGAGAGGCAGTAACTGGGAGAGTAGTTGAGAGATCACAGCATAATCCAGGCAAGATATAATGTTGAACTGGGTTAGGGTGATGTCAGTGAAGATGAAAAGAGGCGGATGGATTTGAGATATGTGTATATATAGAAGATAGAATTGATAGGACATGTTGGGTTAGGTATTTGGTAATCAGGAAGAAGATCTAGTCAAGAGGAAGAATAAACAATTGGAAAGAGTAGAGAATCAGGAAAGCGTGTTGTCTTGAAACCAAGGGAGAACAGAATTTTGTTAAGGAGAGGGGCAGTCAATGAATGGCTGTTCATATCTTTCAAAGGTAAGATTGAGACTATTCTAGGTTTTAGCTAGAAGAACATTTGCCAAGATAAAGGTGGAGGTGAAAGTTTTGAATGCTGAGTTAAAATAACAGCATGGGTTTGTAATGAGTAGAGTCTACTCTAGCTATAGATCACAAGCATGAGTGGAGGATGTGAATTAATAGGTTGGAAAGGTTGGGCAGTAATGGATAGAGGGATGTTCTGGGTGGTGGTTTGGAATGGGACTAAGGAGAAATCCTTGGAAATCAGATGAAGAGGGTTCTTACATAGGAGTCCAGATAGATAACTAGATAAATACAGTTCCTCTGGGCAGGAGGTTAGGAAGCAAATTGTTGAGAACTTTGTGTTCTTTTAGAATTGTTCACATTTTTTATGGGGCATAGTATGGACCCATAGTAGGACATGGGTTTAGAGCTGAATACTCTTAATTAAGTTTTTTATTTCATTATTTCAAATTTCCTGAGCTAATTTTCTTTGAATCTTACCTTTTAAATGAAGGTACTACCTACATCATGTAATAGTTGTGAATTAATGTATGAAAATGCTTTAGCATGGTATGTGACAAAGAAGCTCAATAAGAGAACTGTAGTCATAATAATCTCATCAGTCGTACTCCTCTTTTCCAATGAGGAAAGAAAAATCAAAGAGGTTAAACACTGTGTTGAGTCACGGAAATAGTGGACAGTGAAACTGAGTGGTGCTCAGGTCCTAGTGCTAGTCTGGGGTTATTCCCATTATATCTAAATATATTTGGATTTTAGGAAGATATTAGTATTGTTTTTAGCAATAGCATCATGTCTGTCTTAGACTGTATGTTATACCATACTATATTTTTAAAATCCATCTCAGAATAAGATGAGGTCAAATACCCATTAGGAGCTACTAGAGAACTAGATGTTGCATCATATGTCTGGTTAAACACACTTATTTTCAGACTTCTAAATTAATTTTGAATCTGCAAATTGAAGTCTACAAATCTGATTATTTCTGTTTTCCCTTTAAAAAAAAAATAAGAGATCCTTTTGAAAAATTTCAGCTCTGTATTGAAATTCATCAGAGTGGTTGGGGCAAAGATAGGGTCTGACAGGCAGTAGGATCTCAAATATTTCATGAGTGGATTTTATTCATGTTAATGCACTAGAGAGGTAAACTGAAACTGATAATCCATTGGTCTGTTAGACTATTTTAAATGTGTCACAGGTGGCTTTGTGAGTATAATGTAAAACCTAGAGACCCTTTCCATAGAAAAGATGTTAAAAGCACCAGTTTTAAATAAAATTCTAAGGTATGATTTAGACCTTGAATTAAGAACCTTTGATTTAAACAGTATTCACCTCAAGAATGTATTTTTAATATTTAAGATCGGAAATGACCATTTCTTATAATAAAATTACATTGTGAAAATCTGATTCAGTAAAAGCTAAATTATCAAGCCTCTCCAGCTCATGTCTTAACTTCCATCCCGGTGTTAGACTCAATCACCTTTCTTATTTTTTTAAAGGACGGGACCAAATAAAACTGACTTTTTCTGTTCTCCCTGCAGGCTCATTTTAAATCTGATTTCCATGGGGACAAAGTGGTGGTTAAATATTTAGTTGATAGAGAAAAACTCTTAAGCTTCTCTTAGTTTAAACAGGCATTAATAACATCCCAAAGATTTGTGTGTCACACACAAATGAGCAAAAAAATATAATACAACAGGAACAGCATTTGGAAATAGACATTACCTCTAAAACTGAGCTTGACTTTGGGATATGTAAGAAACCCTGCCTTTTGACACTTTCTGTTTTGTTTTAAATGTTCTTATGCCACCTTTGTGCTCTCTTACCTAGGAGCTTTTACTGTGATATTTGTAATAAGCAGTTTTAAGAAGTACTTCTTAGGGGTGCCTGGGTGGCTCAGCGGTATAAGCCTCTGACTTCAGCTCAGGTCATGATCCCACAGTCCTGGGATTGAGCCCCACATCGGGCTCTCTGCTCGACAGGGATCGTGCTTCCCCCCTCCCTCTCTGCCTGCCTCTCTGCCTACTTGTGATCTCTCTTCTGTCAAATAAATAAATAAAATCTTTAAAAAAAAAAAAAGAAGTACTTCTTAGGGTTATTTTTTTTAGTAAAGTAGTAGGTTTCCAGGGAGGGGAAGAAGAAAGGATGGGATTTGTAACCTATTTTGAGTAGATTTTATAGGGCTGGAAAGTGCCTGCTCTGATGGCAGTTTCCTATCCTCTGTAAACAGCCAGAGATAGGCTTAGGTGATGTTTTCAAATTTGACTTACCAAAAGAATTATCGGAGACCCTTGTTAAAAATAAGAATGTGGGGCTTCACTCCAAGGGAGCATGGGAATTTCTATATCTAACCTTCACCCAAGGTCAGTCCTCTTTATATTGAAAAAGGATTCTGAATATAAATCCCCTTTAGTTTCTGGGGTTTTGACTGCTTAGGGAGAAGACTTTACATTAAGAAGAAACAAGAAGAAGAAACAAACAAAATTTTGAAGACGGGAACTTAATTACCTTAAGTCAGACTTGATAGCTTACTGGGACTTCTGCTCAGAAGATAGATCGGAACCAAATTGGAAAGGGCCCTGGGTGCCTGGATAAAGTACTCTGGATTTCATCCTGTTGTGCTAGTGATCTCCAAGATGGAATGCACAGTATAAAGCTTTGAGATTTGAGAAGAAGCCTGCTTAGATATTTTAATCAAAAGAAGAAATTGACTTTTGCTAATACGTAATAAGCAAGTGGTCAGAAGTTAAAAAAAAAAAATAGACATGGTATTCTAAAAGTAACACTTCCATAAAAAGTGTTCCCTAACTACTGTGAATTACAGTAGCCTGCATGTGTAGATAACTACTTAGAGATATTTTCCAATTTAAGCTGACCTGTAATCCTAATAAAATGAACACATGCCTTAAAAAGGCCTGAAAGCAATAATGTAAGTAGAAATGAACATGATGGTAAAACTGACATCTATACTCCTTGTTAATCTGTCAGCAAGTAATAACACAGAAACAATGGTAAAATCTCACAAAGGTGCCTGTGTGGCTCTGTTGGGTGTAGATGCCTTCAGCTTGAGTCATGATTTCAGGGTCCTGGGATGGAGCCCCATGCTGGGCTCCCTCTGCCTCTCTTCCCTGATTGTGTGCTCTCTCTCAAATAAATAAAGTCTTAAAAAAAAAAAAAATAGACCTCACAAGAAGCAGCTTTTCCCCCGAAATTCAGAATTATTAGGAAGGATGGCATTAAATGGGAGATTTGTATCTACTGTCATTTGTGTGTATATACTGTGCCCTAAGTATATATTGGGTCTTAAAATGCTGACTAATAATGGTATAGAGCCCAAACAGTTCAAACGTTTTTAAATGATGCTTATTTTATCTTTTTTTTTTTTTAAGATTTGTTTATTTATTTATTTGACAGAGATCACCAGTAGGCAGAGAGGCAGGCAGAGAGAGAGAAGAGGAAGCATGCTCCCCACTGAGCAGAGAGCCAGATACGGGGGGCTCGATCCCAGGATCCTGGGATCATGACCTGAGCCGAAGGCAGAGGCTTTAACCCACTGAGCCACCCAGGCGCCCCTTTTTTTTTTTTTTAAGATTTTATTTATTTATCTGACAGACAGAGATCACAAGTAGGCAGAGAGAGAGGAGGAAGCAGGCTCGATCCCTGGACCCTGGGATCATGACCAGAACTGAAGGCAGAGGCTTTAACCCACTGAGCCACCCAGGCACCCCTTATTACTTGAAGATTCTTAGTAAAATTTTGCTTATAAAAAGAGTTCTGCTGCATTTTTTTTTAAAGATTTCAAAACCTCTTCTGTATATGGCGGGAGCCAACGGAAAGTTTTTGTTTTATTTTTATTTATTTTTTTTTTTGAAGGTGAAATAGATTTTTCTTCGTTACACAGCTAGAAAGTGTAGAATTTTTAAAAATATTTTTATTCATTTGAGAGAGAGTGCAAGCAGAGGGGAGATGTAGAGGGGGAAGCAGGCTCCCTGCTAAGCAGGGAGCCTGATGTGGGGCTTGATCCCAGGACCCCAAGATCACAACACAAGCTGAAGGCAGATGCCCAACCGACTGAGCCACCCAGGTGCCCCACAGAAAGTTTTTAAATGAAAGGAGTTACCCAATAACATTTTAGAATATGTGGTAGCAAATTTTCCTTCCAAGGAGCACAGCCAGGCAGAAGAGAGAACACAGTTTTCCAGCTGTTTTTCTTACCTGATTAAACAGCAAGTAAGTATTAATCTGAGACCTGGATTAATTGAAGGATATTTTTCCTTTACAGATTAAAGCTATCAAAGTTTTAAAGTGTTTTGATTTTGAAGACTTTATCTGAGACTCTTTTTAGTATTTTTTAAAAAATTTTTTAAAGATTTATTTATTTATTTATTAGAGAGAGACACAGTGAAAGGGAACACAAGTGGGAAGACTGGGAGAGGGAGAAGCAGGCTTCCCGCCAAGCAGGGAGCCGGATGCGGGACTCGATCCCAGGACTCTGGGATGACCCGAGCCGAAGGTAGTTGCCTAATTACTGAGCCACCCAGATGCCCAGTATTATATTTTTTTAGTATCAAGTCACAATATTTAGAAGTATTAGATGAACAATTATTAGTTATAAGGTATTTTTATAGATCATATACTTGATAATTAGGATGTAAACATGTTTTTTTTTTTAAATGTGTATTTTCTGAAAGTCAAAGTTTTAATCATACTAAACTTTGTTACATATCCTTAAAACACTGGCCATTTCATTGAGTATTGCATAATGATTTTTTGTGTTTAGATGTGTCTATGTTTTAATTTAAACCCAAACTTTAGTTTTTAATAAAGGGGTTGACAGCTTTTTCATAAAAGCTTAACTGACTTTTTGTTAGTGATACAATTAAGGACATTAGTAGAAAAACACCTAAATCCTGAGGGTCTTAATTTCTTTACAAACTAGGCTGCTGAAGTAGGTGCTTCTGGTAATACTTAGAGCTAGAGTATATTCATTTCATCATTGTTTTGAATTCCTTCATAGATTGAAGGCTTTTCCAGATTCAGAGGAGAGAGGCAGTAGAGGATTCAAATGTCTACATTACAACTTGGCCAAGAGTGGCTAGATTTTCCACTCGACATTATCTTGGTAACCTGAGCTAGAGCCTGCTAAGCTCTATATTTTAATATTTTATATTAAATAAATTTATATTTAAAAATATATAAATAAAATTATATATTTAATATTTAATAAATAATATTTTTTGTTTCAGTAAATCTCAATGTCATTTTAATATCCAAACTGTTCTGTTGCCAGTATATTACTAAGTTTCAAAGGCTAGCAAAATACTGTTACATTATGTCAATTGAGTGTACATTAATTACACTCATCAGAGGGCATTTGTCATCACTATGCTTTTTCCTGTCCTCTTGATTTCTACTCCGTAGTTATTTCTTTTTTAGCTTTTCTAGTGTGATGATGTAAAAATCTTTATTTTTAAACAGGATACATTAATTGTTTGGTCGGAAGCTGAGAACTATGATCTGGCTCTAAGTTTCCAGGAAAAAGCTGGCTGCGATGAGATTTGGGAAAAAATTTGTCAGGTAAGGTTTTTTAAATAATACTAGTTTAAGTTTGGATTCTTGACTTTTTTTCTTTTTTACCTGAAAGA
>PISX010034580.1:0-13844 GCA_004024625.1 Mellivora capensis
TTCATTATTTCCTTCCTTCTTGCTTTGGGTTTTTTTCATTCTTTAGATTCTTGACATGGAAGTTTAGATTATTGATTTGAGGTTTTTCCTATTTTCCAATGGATGTTTTTAGTTCTGTAACTTTCCCTCTGAACACTACTTTTGCAGTTTCTCATAAATTTTGATATATATTTATTTTCCTTCACTTTAATGTATTTTTTTAATCTCACTTGAGATTCTTCTTTTTTACTCATGAATTACTTAGAAAGGTGTTGTTTAGTTTTCAAGTGTTTGGAGATTTTCTTCTTATCTTTCTGTTACTGATTCAGGTTTGATTCCAATATGCTAAGAGAACATACTCTGTATGATTTCAATTCCTTTAAAATTCTTAATTTTTGTTTTATGGCCCAGGCTGTGTTCCCTCTTGATATATGTTCCATGGATACTAAAAGGAGTATATTATCTGCGGTTGTTGGGAAGAATATTCTATAAATGTTGAATAGACCCTGTTGGTTGATGGTGTTTTGGGGATTTTTATATATCCTTCTTTATATTTTATCTAGTTGCATTATCAATCAGTGGGACTCCAGTGTTGGAATTTCCAACTGTAATTGTGGATTTATTTTTTTTTAGTTCTATCATTTTTTACTTAACATATTTTAGAACTCTGATTTTGGTGCATACCTATTTAGAGCTCCTGTTTCTTCATGGAGGATTCATCCTTATATCACTATATATTTTCCTTCTCTGTCTCTGCTAATTTTCTTTTCTTGTAAAGTCTGCTTTATATAATATTAACATAATCCCTCTTGTTTTCTTTAATGTTTGTATTAAACATAATGTCCTTAGTTCTACTTTCAATATGCCTAACTGTTATATTTAAAGTGACTTTCTTAGTAACAGCATACAGTTGGGTCATATTTTTTAATTTAGTCTGCAGGTCTCTGTTTATTTGTGTGTTCAGACTTCTTACCATTTAATATAATTATTGCTATGTTAGGGATAAGGCTGCTGTTTTGCTTTCTGTTTTCTGTTTATTCTTTCATTTTATTTTTATTTATTTTTTTAAAGATTTTATTTATTTATTTGACAGAGAGATCACAAGTAGGCAGAGACAGGCAGAGGCAGAGGGGGAAGCAGGCTCCCTGTTGAGCAGAGAGGCACAATGCAGCGGGGCTCAATCCCAGGACCCTGAGATCATGACCTGAGCCGAAGGCAGAGGCTTAACCCACTGAGCCACCCAGGCATCCCTCATTTTATTTTTTATTTCTTTATTTTCTTCTTCTTACTTTCCTGTGGGTTATTGAACGTTTTTTTGAACTCCAGTTTGATTTATCCACAGTGTTTTTGAGTACATCTCTTTGTATAAATCTTTTAGTTGTTACATTATGCCTACATATCTTATCATAGTTAACTACTTTCATCACTTTACCAGTCTGAGTAAATTGTGGAAACCCTTCCTCCTTTTATATTACTTTACCCTCCTTAATTATAATAGAATATTGTAAATATGTTCTCTGTGTACATTTAGAACCTCATCAGTGCTGTAATTTTTACTTCAACCACCAAAAATAATTTACAAAACAGAAAGCCTATTTGTGCCTACTCATAATTTGCTTACCATGTTTTTTCTTCCTTTCTGATTTCTCCTTGTATTATTTCTGAATCTTCTCCTTTTTATTGTTTCCTTTCTGTTTTAGAGAACTAACTCTTTATTCTTTTAGAATTAAGTCTTCTGGTGATAAATTATCTTAGTTTTCTGTTTGGTTCCAAGCATTTAATTTTTTTTTCTTTTTTTTTTAGCTATTCAGGATCCAGTATAGTTAACATACAATGTTATATTCATTTCAGGTATACAATATAGTGATTCAACAATTCCATATATTACCTAGTGCTCCTCAAGATAAGTATACTCTTAATGCCCTTCACCTATTTTATCCACTCCCCCTACCACCCCTCTGGTAACCATCTGTTTGTTCTCTATAGTTAGGAGTCTGTTTTCAGTTTGTTTCTCTATCTCTTTTTTTCCTTTGTTCATTTGTTTTGTTTCTTAAATTCCATGTATGAGTGAAATATTGCAGTATTTGTCTTTTTCTGGTTTATATTGCTTAGCATTTACTCTCTAGATCCATCCGTGTTGTTGCAGATGGAGAGATTTCACCTTTTTTGTGGCTGAATAATATTTTACATTATATATATACATACATACATACACACATTCCATTATATGGTGTGTGTGTGTGGAATTGTGTGTGTTTATGGCATGTTTATGTGTGTGTGTGTGTATATATATACACACACATATATATAATGTTATATGAAATATATATGGTATATATGATGTGTATATGTATATATACACACCACATCTTCTTTATACATTCATCTATCAGTAGACATCATTTAGGTTGCTTCCATAATTTGGCTGTTGTAAATAGGGCTGCAATAAACATGGGGTGCACAGATCCCTTCAATTTAGTGTTTTTGTATTCTTTAGGTAATACAGTTGCTGGATCATAGGGTAGTTCTATTTTTAACTTTTTGAGAAACCTCCATAATGTTTTCTACAGTGGGGGAATCAGTTTGCATTCTCACCAATAGTACACAAGGATTCGTTTTTCTCCACATTCTCGCCAACACTTGTTTCTTGTGTTTTTGATTATAGTCATTCTGACAGTTGTGAGATGTTACCTCACTGTGGTTTTGATTAGCATTTTCCTGATGGTGAGTGCCATTGAGCATCCTTTCATATGTCTGTTGGTTATCTATATGTCTTCTTTAGAGATATGTCTGTTCATGTCTTCTGTCCATTTTTAATTAGATTTTGTTGTTGTTTTTTTGTTGTTGTTGTTTTAGTGTTGAGTTGTAGCAATTCTTTATATATTTTAGGTAGTAACCCTCTGTCTAATATGTCATTTGCAAATATATTCTTCCATTTAGTAGGTTATCTGTTAGTTTTGTTGGTTTTTTACTTTGCTGTGTGGAAGTCTTTTATTTTGATTCAGTCCCAATAGTTTATTTTTGCTTTTGTTTCCCTTGCTTTAGGAAACGAATCTAGAAAGATGTTGTTGGGGCTGATGTCAGAGAAATTACTGCCTGTGCTCTCTTCTAGGATTTTTATGGTTCCAGGTCTCACATTTAGGTCCTTAACCCACTTTGAGTTTATTTTTGCGTATGGTATAAGAAAGTGGCTGAGTTTCATTCTTTTGCATGTAGCTGTCCAATTTTCCCAGCACTATTTGTTGAAGAGACTGTCTTTTTCCCTTGCATATTCTTGCCTCCTTTGTCAAAGACTAATTGACCATTGACCATAAATTATAGATTTATTTCTGGGCTTTCTATTCTGTTTTATTGATCTATGTGTCTATTTTTTTTTTGTTTTAAGAACCCCCCCTTTTTTTTTTAAGAGAGAGGGAATGGGGGGACAGGAAGAGGAAGAGAAAGAATCTTAAGCAGGCTCCACATGCACTGTGGAGTCTGATGTAGGGCTCTATGTCATGACACTGAGATCATGATCTGAGCCCAAATCAAGAGTCATGTGCTTAACCAACTGGGCCACCCGGACACTCCCCTATGTGTCTCTCTTTGTGCTAGTGCCATACTGATAAATTATCTTAGTTTTTTCCTTCATCTGAGTTGCCATGTTTCCTCCTTCATTCTATAAGAATAATTTTACTAGATGTAAGATTCTAGATTAAAACTTCTTTTTTCAGCATTTGAAAACCATTGTGCTATTTCTGACTTTTATGGTTTCTGATGAGAAATCCATTTTCATTTAAATTGCTTTCCTCTGTAGGTAAGATGTTATTTTTCTTTCACTGCTTTCACAATTTCCTTAAACTTTTCAGAAGTTTGACTATATGTCTTGTCGATACATTTGGATTTACCCCGTTTCATGTTTGTTCAGCTTCTTAAATAAGTGGCTTTATGTCTTTTGCAAATTTTGATGTATTCAGCTGCTTCTCAGCCCTCTTTCTTTTTCCTTTTCATTCTGAGAATCTGACATAGCCATAGGTCATTTGTTATCATTCTACAGGTCCCTGAGTCTCTTTGTATTTTTTCCCTAGGCTATTTTTTTAATCTGTTGTATAGTTTGAGTAATTTCCATTGTCCAATTTTCAAGTTCCCTTATTCTTTCTTGCATCCCTCTGTTCTGCTCTTGAGCCCATCTATTGAGTTTTTCATTTTAGTTATTTATCAGTTCTAAAAACTTACATCAGAGTCTCCTTTATATTTTTATTCATTTGCTGAAATTCTTATCTTTTTTATGAATGTCTAGTTTTTCATTTATTTTAAGTGTGTCCATTATTGCTCACTGAAGAGTTTTATGATGGCTGATTTAAAGTCTTATGTCAGATAATTCCAACATCTTGTCATCTCAGTGTTGGCATCTATTGTTTTTTTTTTTTTTTTTTCCCTTCAGTTTGAGATTTCCTAGTTCTTGGTATATGACAGGTTGTTCTGTTGTTGTTGTTGTTGAAATCGAGACATTTTGGGTACTATGAGATTCTATGTCTTACTTAAGTTTTCTGTTTTAATTGGTTTCCTCTGACACTGCTCTGTCAGAAGAGAAATCCCCACCCCTCACTCCTACTAGGTTAGAATAAAAGCCCTGGTTCCCCATTCAGTCTCTGCCAATACCCCAGGGCAGGGAGCTCCTTATTAGAAGCTGGTGTGTGCGGAGAAGGTATGGGAGTTCTGGTTCCCCAGTAGGCCTCCACTGACACTTCCCTTGGTGGTTAGGCTATGAGTGCCTCATTAGCCCCACTGATACCAATATCTAGTGACCCCGACAACTACCAACAAGAGGCAGAATGACTGGTTACCACTGGAGATAGTGAAACTTCTAACTCCCCACTAGGCCTCCTCCTATACCACTCCAGCAAAGGAGAGTGGCATCTTGTTTTACTACTCCATGGGAGTGGAAGGCCAAGCTTCCTATTAGAAGATGGCCTCATTATTTTCTAGAAGAGATGAAAATCCTGGCTCCCTTCTTAGCCTTTTCTGAAACCACTGTTTGAGATTGGGAGGCCTTGTCACCTCAGCAGCTTGGAAATCTAGGCTCCCTACTTGGCTATTGCTGGTGAAGGTGGGACTGGGACTATAGGTTTTTCCATGTTGTTTGGCTAGAGGGAAGTTGTTACTCTCTAAACATTTTCTTTCTTGTTATACTGCTTCTTTGTTAGTCCTTTGGCTAGAGGAAGCCTGCTTTTGTTGGGGCTTTTGTTGTCTGCACCTACTGATATTTCTGGGTTGCCAGTGTCTTTAGCTCCAACTCTGAGATATATAGGGCAAAAAGAAATCTCAGGAACTTGCCATAGTATTGTTGCGTGTGTCCTAAAGGCCCTAGTTGATCTGCTCTCTCTTTTCATCTTTCATATTTTTCTCATATTTGTTTTATAAATAATATCCAGGGGTTTTAGTTGTTCCTAGTAGGAGGAATAGATGTTTATTACGTCTTTCTGGAAGGAGAAATTTCTGGACTACCCGAATTTTCATGATAAGCTGGAGATCCAGATTGTAATATAAATTCTCCTATTTTGTCTTTTTTAACCTTGAAAACTAATTTTTAAATAACAATTTTTAATTATTAATTTAAATAACAATTTTGAAATTTAAATTTTAAATAACAAATTTAAATAACAATCTTTAAATAATAAGAAGTCTAAGTGCAGAATGTCTTTTGGCCAACAATCAGGGCACTCTGCTCAGTTCCTTAAAAAAGTAACTTTCTCTGACCAAGATTTGTCATTTTTTTTACCTCATTTTATCTAAACTTCTATCATTTGTCCAGAGATGACATTGCTGACAAATTTAACTATCAAGGGAATAGACAAAAAAAGAGGAATTTAGTAAAGAAAATCACTGGACAATCAAATTAGATGCAAAATGCCCATCACTATAGGTCTTGTACTTCATGAATAGGTAATAAGCCTTTAGGCCACCCCTAGAACATGATTTTTTAAAAATATATGGAATAAAATCACATACCCACACACAGAAAGTCAGCCCACTTTCTAAAGCACGATACAAATTAGAGGAGATAGGAGTTCATAAATCAGGAACACTAAAAACATAAAGTAAAAACTTACAGTGAAGCAGAAGAGAGAAAATTATAAAATTCACTCAAAACACCCAACTTCCCAAAGAAACACTGTGATTCTTCAGTGTTGGTGCACACAGTCTTATATACATTAATAGGGGCTGAAGGTCTTCCTTTATCTGTGTGTAGTTCAGTATTGGTATTTATAATTAGAATTTTGAATTCTAGGGATTTATATTATTATTGCCACCCTCTGTCTTATGCACATCTGTAACTACTTAGCTAAGAAAGAAATTTTAATTATTTTAGAGGAAAAAAGCCTATTTCTTATAGAGTCCCTACCACATATTAGGAGCTTTACCGCAGTAACTGTTTTAATTTTTACAAAACTTTATGAAGTAGATTCTGTTATGTTCCATATTCATTGGTTGAGAAATTAAATTTGAAAGTCCAGGACTAATTTTACAAAACCTCTGGCTAGTCAGTAACCCTGGTAAGGTTGGCATCCAGTCAAGATTTCAGTGGTCATGCTCTTAACCAACCTGTAATATGAATTCCAAAACGTTGAGATCAAATGTTGTAAACTAGGGAAGGTGACTTTTGGCATCTAGAAATTGCATTAATGTTAAGATACTTGGATTAGCTGTGTAGCAGCAAAAACTTCCATGTCAACTTTGAGTATTTGTGTCCTTCAAGCAGGTCCTGAGGTCCTGACTCATAACTCACAAAGATGCTTCTCAGCCTCCTGAGTCAGGAACTGTACGTTCTAGGAAACTAAAGATTAGCTCTTTTATGAATGATTATGGTAGCAATTCCACTGTGCTTGGTGTCCACAACAGATGTACCCTCTTTTTAATTGCCAATTTTCAAACAAAATTGTCCATGATTATGAGCAGTACTTGATAAAGTATACAAGTAATATAAATCAAGAGGATTCATGAGATCCAAAAGGGACTCTTAGTGTAAGAAGACAAGGGAAGATAACTTGGCTTCTGCCATCTTGAGACAGATGCCATGCACATTGCTTTGCATATAGGCTAGTTCTTTGGTTTAAATAGGTATTCCAGGGGCGCCTAGGTGGCTCAGTGGGTTAAGCCTCTGCCTTCAGCTCAGGTCATGATCTCAGAGTCCTGGGATTGAGTACCACATCAGGCTCTCTGCTAGGCAGGGAGCCTGCTTCCTCCTCTCTCTCTCTGCCTGCCTCTCTGCCTACTTGTGATCTCTCTCTGTCAAATAAATAAAATCTTTAAAATAAATAAATAGGCATTCCATTGTAGTGCGGTAGATAGCCAAAGAAGAGCAGAAGAGTTCAAAACCACAGATCTGCTCACCAAATATTTTCTGACATATTGAGGAGACAGTGAACAATAGTAGCCTGGAGAAAAAATCATTACATTGGCTCTGGGTTGTATTTTCCATTTTAATTAAATTTCATATTTGTCCATTCTGTGTAGGCCCTGGCCCTATGATCCATGCTATTTTGCATGGCCAGTGAAATCAGGAAGAGCCCATCATTTGAAACTTGGAGGCATCTAAGTGATTTTGTTGTATTTGCTAGGCACAAGGCTAGTGTTTTCTGAGTTTTGTACATACTTTCAGACTCAGGGTGTTAAGTGACAGACTGAGGGGCTCTCTGGTTGCCAGTTCATATGTTAAAGAGGTTCTTTCCCATCAGTTTACCCATTGCATTCAGTACTCTTCCCCATTTTTCTTTTCAGCAGTGGATAGCCCAACAGTGAAGCCCAGCAGGCTCAGGGTGATCATCAGGTGGTTGTTCCTGTTAGACCTCTTATGAGCAGGATCTCCTGTTGGTAGGTGACCAGGGAAGGAGCCACCTGTAATTTCAAGACACAGATTTGCAAAGGAAAGAAAACTGATTAGGAGTTTTCTCAATATAAATAAATACATAAATAAAATCTTAAATTTCTCAAAAAGTAAATAAAATCTTAAAAAACAATCAGAGGAAGATGTTTACATGTCAGGATAGGCTTATGTTACTATTCTCCAGACCCAGCTAGGCAATTTTATATTAGCCAGATGTGACTTGGTACTATAGCAAAGCTTTAGTAGCATATATGTATGCCTCTGTACACCTTTCTTTTATTTTTATTTATTTAATTTTGATATTTGCTTTACCCCAACCTCTCCATAGCAAAAAGAGAGTGCAATTAAAGATGGATAAAATCAGTTTTGCTTTGAACCACTTCATAGTAAAATCTTGCATTAGTGACAGACTTATGTCATTTATATACATATAAGAAAATCAAAAGAGTTATTTTAATACTTTTTTTCTCAAAATGTATTAACCAGAGAAAGAATTAATTTGCTGTACCCAGTTGTTCTATTGAAGCTGATTGTTTAAGTATGCATTAAACATTTGCAGAAGAGATTGTGCACTACTGACCAAATTTCCTTTTCATGTTTTTATCTGAGTCAGAGCATGAGTCACAACTGAAGGCAGCATTTTTTATAATCACAGTCTTGTTCTTTTTCTTTGATGTTTTTAGGTGGCAAAGTGACAAGTGCCAAAACTCAGGCCTCACTTTTCTGAAAGTGTCGACTTTCTGCTAGACCCAGAGTAATGGATGTGAAGGACAGGCGACACCGCTCTCTGACCAGGGGACGGTGTGGCAAAGAGTGCCGCTACACAAGTTCCTCCTTGGACAGTGAAGACTGCCGCGTGCCCACGCAAAAGTCCTACAGCTCCAGCGAGACTCTGAAGGCCTATGACCATGACAGTAGGATGCACTATGGAAACCGAGTCACAGACCTAGTTCACCGGGAGTCAGATGAGTTTCCAAGACAAGGTAGGTAGAGCTGACCCCACTGACTTGCTCCAAGCTTCCTTATATTCTTGCATTGTTGCGCGTCGATCACTGAGTTGGTAAAAACTGGAAGCAAAGCTTGCTGGCATCATCTGCCCTTTAGAGTTTAGTTTAAGAGAACAATCCTTTTATCGACCCATAGCAGAATCCTGTGGGAATGACAGAAGTGCCTCTTTTGTCCTGAATGCTGAATTCCTTGACAATTTGGTGGTTGTTTTGGAGCCCCACAATGGTAGGTTTTGATAAATGTAACATAATGCAAAGCTTTCGCTCATAAGGGGTATTCCTGAGACCAAAAAAATCCCTGTCCTGAGGAACACAAAATTATCTGTGGTTTTTAAACTGTTTTTCTTGAATCACACATACAAACCTCCAAGAGCTCGAATTTCTACTATTTTACACATTAAGCTTCTCAGTCAGATTCTCTTTGAACAAATGGTATATTGATTAAAACTTATTTGAACCTCCCCTATCCTGTGTAATATATAATTTCTTTCCTCTTCAGATGTGGTGTTAATTTTGTGTTATGCATTTGTCTTTTTGTGTTTCAGAGCATAGGTGAACTGATGTAGGTTATTACCCAATTCCACATATATCATTCTCCCTGTTACTTTCACCAAAACTTATTTTTCTTTCAATATTTTGATTTCTTTGGGGAGGAGGATATTTTTCTCAAGCACTAACAGTTGGCATTCTCTTCATATCCAATATCCATGAAGAAGTTTGTTATCACTTGTCAAGGGTTGCTGTAAATGTATGGACATGTAGACTAAAGCAAAAACAGTGCTGAGAGGCAGTATGGCAAAGTTGACTCGCGAGGTCCATGTCTTGTGCTTTGTGTACCAACCATGTGTGATTTACATGAAAAGCTTAGCAAACTTACAAGAGAATGCACAGAAATACAGGGAATGAACTGGGAAGTGTTCACTCTTCCAGTGCCAAGATTCGAGGCCCTGCCTGCTAGGTTATTGGCTCATTTGTTTGTAACATTGATTCTTTATTTCTTGTTTCATGCTCCTGTTCCTGAATAATTCAATTCCTCTTGAGATACTTTAGCTGTGTCTCAGTTCTTTCTGGCTGCTATAACAAAATACCATAAACTGGTGGCTTATAAACAATAGAAATTTATTTCATATAGTTCTGAAGGCTGAGAAGTCCAAGATACATGTATTAGCAAATTTAGTGTCTGGTGAGAGCTAGCTTTCTGGTTCGTTGACAGCTGTCTTTCTCTGTGTCCTCACATAGCTGAAGAGGATGGGGGGCACTCTCTTGATCGTCTTTTATAAAGACATTAAACCCATGACTCAATCACTTCTCCAAAGCCCCACCTTCAAATACCACTGGAGATTAGGCTTCAATATAAGATTTGGGGGGTGGGGTAGGAAATCACAAACATTCAGTTGATAGCAGCTTGGAATTCCATTCCTGGTGGAAAACACCACACATTTGTATTCTCTATGCGTGCACACATGCACACACACATATACATCTGTAGTCCATTGTTTGTTATAAAAACATGTTCTCGTATGCTCCCAGTTAGCCTAGCTCTGAGTTTCATACTTAACAGACCACTTTTTAAAAATCAGCAGAATATTTTAAAAAAATTAAAAATGTTTTAATTATTAAAAAAATAAAAATTATACTTAACAGAATATTTTTTAAAAATCAACAGTTAAAATTCTATTTCTACTGCCATTGTAGACCCATGGAGGATACAATTTTTATTTAATCTATACTCTCCTGTTCTGAGTTATCTTCATGTAAATAAAACATACTTCAGGGGTGCCTGGGTGGCTCAGTGGGTTGGGCCTCTGCCTTTGGCTCAGGCCATGATCCCAGGGTTCTGGGATCGAGCCCCGCATCAGGCTCTCTGCTCAGCAGCGAGTCTGCTTCCTCCTCTCTCTCTGCCTGTTTCTCTGCCTACTTCTGATCTCTGTCAAATAAATAAAATCTTAAAAAAAAAAAAAACATACTTCAAACAGGGGGAGGGTTGCTTGAAAATTGTTCTGTATCAAATGTCTTTGATCTGTGAGTAACTTCAACAATTGTTTTACTTCACTACGTTCCTCTCCTGACCCCAAAATGTATGAGTGAGAATTGGGCTTAATTAATTAAGGGAGTGTTTAAATTTCAAATATAAAGTATTAGGACACTTGTTATTTCTTAGAGTGTCACTAATACAAGGCTCAAATATTTTGAAAGGTGATGCATGCTCAGCATGGTTGAAAACCTTTCATTTTCTACTAGATTTTTGGTTTTATTTACAGTGTTGCTGCATACATTTTTGTTTCTTATGATTTTGTGCTGAAATGTTGAGCCTTCTTCCTAAGTCTCATTAAAGGTGCATCCTGGTTTCTGGATCATTGTGCACTGAGCTGTAGATCCCAGATTATTGTTGAATTGTGGATTGTCCTGTCACCTTTTCCCTTATTAATATTTACATAAAATGAAACTGAATGCTTGGGATTTTATGTTCAAATATACCTTTTTTCTTCCTGTTTAATCTTGTTCCTCTCCATTGATAATAATGGAAGTTGCTTGGCCATATCAAACCCATAGCTTTGCAATTAACAATTCACACATGCCGTGTGTTGTTATTGAGCCCATATTTGTTTGTGTAATGTGTTTGCATGAATTAAAAACTGCAGGCCAAAAGTAGAAATGAAAAGGCATTGGAAAGTATTTGCATATGCAAGTGCAGTTCCTTCTGAAGACATCTATGAATTTATGCATGAAAATGTAGTCAGAGTCTGAGTGGATCTACTTTGATGGGTTCTAAAATTGAACTCAGGAAGTAAATAAGCACATATTTAAGGAGAGGAAGAGCAGGAGATACAATCTGGCAAGCATCATAGTCAATGTGAAACTTAGCCACTACAGAAAGGGTTAAAACAAATTTTACTCACAGGAATGACAGTAATTTTTAAATGTCATGCATTTCCCATTTTATTTTCTTATTCATGAAATCAAAGAACAGGATCATCTCAGAACTTATTAGCCTAGAGGTACATTAGCAAGGATCATAGTGGGATCATCTCCTGTGGTATTCTTATTTAAAACCCAAGATACTGATCATAAAACAAACATGCTTCTCACATTCAAGCAAGTTTGGCAAACACGGTTGGATGACTCTCCAGATGCTCAGAGTGGAAATGAATTGCCAGCTTACTAAAAGTGATGTGGGGCCAGGGTCAGACCCTGTCCAGTTCCCCTGCAAGTATCTGCAAGTATCAAATGTGAGAGCCTGCCAGATCCCAGCAGGAAAGAGAGGCTGGGTGTTCCCATGGGAAGCTCATGGAAGTTCCCATCAAATTATACCTTCTTTGCCTGCTTTCAACACAGGATCAGCCTCTTCTCCTAAGAAGAGACAATGCAAATTACCTGTCTGGCCTCTATTATGCTGGATCCTCCTGGTGTGAAGGGAGAAAATTGCTGACCCTAGGTCTGTGGCCATTGCAGTAATTAGTAAATGACTAATGCTGCACTGAATAACATCCTAGTGGTCTGAGAGTTAATGCACCTGACAAAAGTGACCAGTAGTCTAATCCCCGGTCAGACCCAGCCTCAGTCTAATGTGTGAAATAGATGCCACTTCGAATAATGAAGGTCAGGCAAATGCCCAGGCAGATTGTATAAGCTTGTTCTTTGGGACCCTGAAGTAGGGTATAGAGCAGTGTGATACACAGGACATTCCCCCATGGCTTGCGAGCCTCAAGTTAGACTTGAACTCTGCTTTTGTATTATAATGTGCCTGTGACTCTGGTCTGCATTCTGTGTTTCACCAGGATTAGTACACCATTTTCAGATGTATTGAACAAGAACAACAAAAGAATAATGGCTAACATCCATTGAGCACTTTCTATATGTCAGGTGTCAGTCTAAGCATTTTGCTTATATTAACCCAGGGGAACATTCACAACAGAGTTGTGAGGTGGGTTCTGTTATTACCATCTGTTTTTGCCAGATAAGGAAACTGAGGCACGGAGAGATTAAATAAACAATTCCAAGGCCACAAATACAGGAATTGGTGAAGACAAGTTTTAAATCCAAGAAATTGAATGCGAGAGCTGTGTCTTGAACTCGAACTACTGTGTTTGATCCCCTCCCGAATAAATAAATAAACAAAAACAAGCCATTAAAGCCCAAGTCAAAGGCTATGAAGTTCAGTATATAAACCTTTATGGCATCAACTCCTTTAAACACTTCTTACTGTAGGAACTACACTTGCTAACTTGAATGTCCCATGAGCACTGCCACCAGCACTGCTGATCTCAATTCCTGTGCCCACCCGTTCGCCTCCATTTCCACAACTGTCTCAAACTCCCTGCAGGCATTTCTACCTACAGTAGCTCTCCACAGCCACCACTGCAGGAGAAAGCGCTTGCTGTCAGAACGTGTGCCAGGCTGTCAGCACCGATTCTTTGCCCTCCCCTCTAGTCATCACCTTTTCCCACAACCTCTCAACCTGGAACACTAACCAAGAAAGGTGTTACTATCTAAATGATATTGCTCAGGTAAGCAGAACTGACTGGCTTCTGTGCCAGGCAAGGCCCAGTGGGCCAGAGAGTTCAGCCAGGCTTCTCATGCCTCAAAAAGCCCTTCTTTCCACTATATCTGCAAGTCTCTGGAGAGGGGGCCAAGATTGAATTCTTTCTCTGCACCTCAGGCTGTCTCTTTGGGTCAAGGTTGAGGAAAGAATTGGGGGAAGATTGGATTTTTGAAAATATGCTTGCGTCAGTTCCCTCAATCAGTTCTAGCACAGATGCAACTTTCACCAGCACTTTGATGCACTTAAAAAATACATAAAAACATACACACATACACATTTTAGGCTAGGTTTGGTTTTGGTATTTCATAAATCAGTTTTCACTCTTGTCATCTTTAAAATAATTGAGGCGATATGTTTTATTCTGTATAATCTGGCCTGGCATAAATTTAACCTGTGCTAGAAACTCACAAACCACTATAAGTTAAAGTGTTAACTATAGTCATTCAAT
>PISX010034581.1:0-13843 GCA_004024625.1 Mellivora capensis
GAATCTCTACTGCTTTCTCTATGAAACTAAGAATACTTGGGTCCAGAGTCATACTGGACCATACGTAAACTATTTCTTATTATTGGGAACCTAAGAAGAATAGTTTGGGGAGTGCTGGGAGCAAAGGCCAGATGGGAGTAAATTCAGAGAGAGTGGGAAGAGGTGAATAGGAAACAGGTAGAGAGGTTGGACAACTTTTTGGAAGGGCTTTACTTTAAAGTGGAGGTAGAGAGAATTAAGAAGACATTTGTGTTTATTTTTAGATACTTGTACAAATCAGTTCAGACTTAATCATGGTCTGTGTCTATATGCAAGAGTGTCTAAAGTATAATATAATATATGGGCTGGGGGTGGTTCAGCTTGGTCACATCATGGGTGGACATCCTCATAGCAACTACTACTGAGTGAGCAGTCAGTATGCAGTAAGCCGTTTTCTAAGTGCCTCACATACATAATCATGTTTTCAGCATATGTTCGTGTGCATGAACACACACACACACACACACACACACACGAATAGAAAAAGCATCTTATTTTTGTAGAAAGCCATAAACAAGTGATTTGTCAAAGACTACAAAGATACGTAGTTGGAGAACAAAAGTCCAAACAGTACATTTCTGTTACCAGAATGGGTCCCCATTCTGTTATATAAAACTCTTTCTGCTTTTGGATTTGGAGGAAAAAAACCCAGAGACCAGGTTGAAGCACATTATATATAACTCAGAATGGCTTGAGGAGAGTCTGTAAAGAGATTGAGGGAAATATTTTGAAGCTTATGTGCACCTTGAAAGTGGCTTAGAAGTGACAGTGACACCTATGAAAGATTTGCACATGTGAATGCAGACTGTTCCAATAGATCATAAAATAAAGGCATAAAGATCATACTCATTGTATAATCACAGGCATAGAGAAGGGGGGAATGAATTCTAGAAAATGAATAATTTTCCCTGAGACATGTGGGCATAGGGAGAGAGAGAAAATCTAATATTCAGTTCCAGATTATGAAACTGGGAGACTTAGCAAATATGAAGAACAAAAACAGAATTGGTTTGGATAAAAAAAAATAGTGGGATTGTCTTAAACATAGTTTCATAACATGGACAACTAGTTTTAAAACATGAGAATGGAGCTCAGGAGAGCAATCCTAATGGTAAATGCACCTTTAGATGTCATCTGCATAGAATTGGCATCCATTAATTAATTCAGAAATATTTCATCACCTACTCTCCTCAAGCACTGAGGTAGGTGTTGCAATATACTATTGAAATAGAGAACTAATCTGCTCTCAGCAATTTTGCTGCAAAATAAAAAATATAAATACACAAACAGGTAGTTAAAATATATTGTGGTAATTACTAAGAAGTCAAAGTAGGTATTGTATTAACCATACATGAGGTGCTAATCTAGATTTGGAGATGGATGCCAGGGAAAGCTTTCAGGTATATAAAATTTTCATGAGAGAAATAAGAAAATGTGCAAAATTTAGAAGTTTAGAAAGCATCTGAAAATAATGGCAAGAGAATCAAAGAAGGAACAGCTTCCTAGATAGAAGACAAGCCAATATATAGACTTTTTTTTTTTTTGGTAAGCCCTGTGAAATAGTGATTTAAGAGGAGATGTTTGACAATTTCCACATAAAGCTTTTAGATATAAAACTAGAAGAGTGCATGTGACTTACATCTGAGTAGCTCCTCTCAGGCAGAGGGAAGGCAACTCTCTGAACATAAATTAAAGAATACATGTCTGTTTAGGAAACAGAGACAGGAAACAAGGGCTGACACCTTCAAAAAAAAGAAAAGTAAAACACAGTAGTGAGAGAAAAATGTAAAGGTTTGGCCATAAGGCAGAGAAATCTCTTATACTTAGTAAAGTATAACAGACCAAGATACAGCCAGTCCCTAGATCCTGAACATTGAACCAGTGTAAAAACAGAAAAGGGTTAGTGAACAGAGAGCATCAAACATCAGAAGGAATTTCAAATGTCTGTTTTTGTTTTGTTTTGTTTTGTTTTGTTTTGTTTCTCATGGCTCTTCAATTGCATAATTTTCCATTAGATTGGACAAAGACATCTGGTCCCTTTTCAATGGACAGCAGTCACCTAAAAAAGTGATCTGTTGTACAAATAATGCCACCTTCTCCCTTCCCTCTTGCTTATGTCCATAGCTTCTCAGACTCAAACAAATGCTGATTTATAATGCTACAGTCTGCTCACAGTCAAAGGACCTATGTTTAGAACCAGAAAGAAATGAGCTGTCAATCCATGAGAGACCTCACGCTTGCTTTCAAGTATCATGTAGTGGTTGTTGTTCTGTGACTACCTTATTTCATTTAGCATAATGTCCTCCAGGTTCATTGTTGTTGCAAATGGCAGGATTTCCTCTTTTTTTAAGGCTGAGTAATATTGTGTTTATGTATATTGTATTCATCTGTTGATGGATACTTTGGTTGTTGGCTATTATGAAGTGTTGCAATGAACATGGGAATGCAAATATCTCTTTGAGATTTGATATCAATTTTTTCGGATATATATATCCTAATATATATTGGGATTGTGGACCATCTGGCAATTCTATTTTCTTTTCTTTTCTTTTTTTTTAGAGAGGGAGGAGGTGGGGAAGGGCAGAGGGAGAGAGAGAATCTTAAGCAGGCTCCAAGCCCAGCACAGGCGCCTGACTCTGGGCTCAGTCTCACGACTTTGATGTCATGACCTGAGCCGAAATCAAGAGCTGAACACTTAGCCAACTAAGCTACCCAGGAACCCCTACAGTGATCCTTTTAAATGAAAAATATGTCATGCCAATCTTCTCCAAAATTTGCAATGCCTTCTCATCTCATTCAGAATAAAAGTGGAAGTTCTTACAATAGCAGATCTACAAGATCATAACTTCTCATCTTTCTAATCTGATTCACACATGGTCTCACTTCAGAGCCTTTTATTCACTTTGCTTTATGACAGGTGTACTCCTCACACACACACAAACACACATCCATTAGCTTGTATCACTTTATTGCCTTTCTTCGTTATGTACTAGTCATATCAAATATATCACTTATTTAGGGGCGCCTGGGTGGGTCAGTGGGTTAAGCCTCTGCCTTCAGCTCAGGTCATGATCTCAGGGTCCTGGGATGGAGCCCCACATCCGGCTCTCTGCTCAGCAGGGAGCCTGCTTCCCCGTCTCGCTCTGCCTGTCTCTCTGCCTGCTTGTGATCTCTCTTTCTCTATCAAATGAATAAATAAAATATTTAAAAAAAATATATCACTTACTTAGCTTTTATTTTGTCTTTCCTATAAAAAGTAAGCACTATATGGAAAAGGATTTTTGGTTTTAGTCACTGATATATCCCTAGTGCCAGAAGAGTGTTGGACACATAGAGAGTACTGCATAAATACTAACTGAATTATAAATGTCACATCAAATTATATGTATCTATATTAAATTTAAATATATACTATATCTTCTTATGTTTATTTATGTATATATTTATCTTATATATTATTTATATATATTTATAGATTATATATATTTTTATATATATATATATATATATATATATATATATATATATGTTTCAGCTGACCAACTTTTTATTTTCATACCAGCATTTTTAGGCACATTCAAGGGCCAAATAGGCTGTAATTATATAAATATCATCATGAATGATTAATATTTAATATAACACATGTAAGAATACATTCAAAATATATTCTATTTTATGTGTTTGTAAGACAAACCCTACAAGAAAATATCAACAAATATATATTGTGAATATTTGATTATTATATTATTCTAATAAAGTAATATATAATTAACTACATAAATTTTAATAAATAGTTTTCCATATTAATGGTCTTCCTTCAGGGAAAATAACTCAAAATGTTATACTATAAGTGTATGGAAACATATTTCTTAATAAATTATAAAACAGTTTTTAATGTTTTAATGTAAATTATTTTTCATCCTATATGCCATGACAAAGTTATGACTTTTTTGCTAGAACTAGAAAATAAATGGTTGAAAGAGACAGTTGCTTAGCTGGAAATGTCCAAAAACCATGTATACAAATATCCTTGTACATCCTTCTCTTGAACATTCATACTTCTAACATATTTCTTGATATTAGTTAAGATACAGGAAGTCTCCCAGAAGTTAACTAAGCCTATGTTCATTTCCCTTTTGATGAACCATTCATATATTTTGTAAAAGCCCAAAAGATATAAAATTTTATCAGAATTTCACTTTCATAAAATGAATGGCCTATGGAAAAAAATGTGTCATTTCTATAAATGTGGATCTTTTTCAGACATATGTAAGTCTATGTGATTTACCATATGTATTTATGATTGAGAACAGGTCATAACTTTTAATATTTTTCAGAGTAGTACATACTCTCATAATATTAAAGATTGTATTAAAGATTTGTATTTTGTGGTTCTCATGAGTAATGTCATTAAGGTAAACCCTCAATAGACAAAACTAAAGCATTTGATTATAGGTAATACCAATTAATCTGTCTACTATATTAGAGACTCCTTGTTTTTTTTTTTTCCCCTAGGAAGAAAATATCCTAAGAATAGAGACATCTTTTCAAATCCATAACTTCCCTGATTTGTAAAGGTATCATAAGGGATTATCTTGAATATGTGTTGTTCATCAGAAAATTATAAAACCTGGAAGGAAAATACAGAGTTTCCTGCTCTAGCCAAAGAGAGAAAAAACAATGTTTATATTTATTTTTTTTTATAGCTCTAGCATTCTGTGGCATAATAAGAACTGAGGCTTTTTTTTAAATTTCTTTTCAGCATATCAGTATTCATTGTTTTTGTACCACACCCAGTGCTCCATGCAATACATGCCCTCCTTAATACCCACCACCTAACCTCCCACCCCCCGCCCCTTCAAAACCCCTCAGGTTGTTTTTCAGAGTCCATAGTCTCTCATGGTTCACCTCCCCTTCCAATTTCCCTCAACTCCCTTCTCCTCTCCATCTCCCCATGTCCTCCATGTTATTTGTTATGCTCCACAAATAAGTGAAACCATATGATAATTGACTCTCTCTGCTTGATTTATTTCACTCAGCATAATCTGCTTCCAGTCCCGTCCATGTTGCTACAAAAGTTGGATATTCATCCTTTCTGATGGAGGCATAATACTCCATAGTGTATATGGACCACATCTTCCTTATCCATTCGTCCGTGGAAGGGCATCTTGGTTCTTTCCACAGTTTGGCGACCGTGGCCATTGCTGCTATAAACATTGGGGTACAGATGGCCCTTCTTTTCCCTACATCTGTATCTTTGGGGTAAATACCCAGTAAGAACTGTGGCATTTTAACAAATAAGAAGATGAGTTTTAAATATGTCAGATAAGGATTCCTATATTTTACCAAAGATTTCAAAAATAAAATTTTCTTTGTGTGCAGTACTATGAAAGCTTAAAACATTATAAAAGATGAGAAATGTTAAGAAATCTACCATCTGAATACAATAGCTTGACCTATACTACAATGTATCTGATTTGGTTAAGTTATTGTAACCATTCTGAGTCTTATAATTGCTTCATTTGTAAAATATAGAAAACTTTCATCTTCATGTTGGCCACTAATATTTTAGTCATAAGTAGCAGGCCACAATCCAAGATATCTGAAGAGAAAAAGGAGATGTTGGTTTTTGTAAGTGGCAAGTGCAATAAGAAAAGCTGATTTCATGCATAGCAGAATTTATATGTTCAAATGTCACCAGCCATCTGTCTCTTTTTGTTTTATTGATTACTATTATTTTTATTCTTAAATAGACGTTCTCCATGCAGCAGCAAATATTTATCTGGGAATTTGAAGCTTAGTTAAACTATTCTTAAAACTGATTAGTGATACATACTGATATTGATAGGTATAGAGATATATGTATGTGTATACACACATATCTCACTCCAAAGTTTGGATCAATTCCAGAAAAACAAAAACAAAAACAAACTACACTGATTGTTGGGTTATATGTCAAAAGCCTGCATTTTGGATACTATACCATAATATATTGAGTGGCAAGCGTATGGTAGCATCATAGTTTTCACAAAGAAACTAAAAATTAAGGGAAGAAAGTTCTATTTGTGTATATATTTTCTTTTCTTTTTTTTTAAGTAAGAATAAAATCCAGAATTTTACTTGTGTCTCTTAAAATTCTTGGACATGGAGATTATCCTTTCATAAAATGGGTACCACTGTTATTATTATCATGTTTTTTCTACAGTGCTGACTAAATAAAAATAACATCATTTCAGTTATGTAGTAAATAAAATCAAAATGTGAATGCCCAAACCATACCTTTTTAAAAAATTTAGCTTCTAAAAATGTAATCATCTGTCATAATAATACAGTTTTATACATTAACATATCTATATGATATTTCTTTAGTCCAATCATCCTAACAATTAATTATGTAAGTGTAATTTTTAAATAATAAGGGATATATTCACCTGTATGATTATTGGAGTTGAATAAGTCCAAATATATACAGTATCAATATACTATAGTACAATGTTTTTTACCTTATTATAGAGGGTTTCTTTTCCTAACAACTTAAACCATAATAACAAGGCTCAGAAGGCTGTTCTCTATCACACAGCAGTATTATATTCTATAAGGCCTTCAGTTATTGGTTTTCAAGCCTGATATATTAACAGGTATATTTTTATTCACAATCCTTAGAAATATTATGTGCTCTTCTCTATCAGTACCCAGTCACTGCTCTGGTGATGGAAGTTATGCCTGCAGTATGTGAACACTGTAGCATTTTCCTATGAATTGGCTTATGTAATATTGTTTTTAAGTAAATGATAATACTTATATAGCAATGCCCTTATTAATTATTGCATTATGTATCTGAGACTTTTGGGATTTGGGTTATCTTGTATTTTTCTTAGAAATAGCATCCTAATTATAAATAAAAATTTTACTGCTTTAATACCATTTTACAAAGCATCAGATAGTGACTGTTGTAAATTTCAATACTTTAAAAAATATCTCTGGACTAATAAATTTAAATTTACTGTATAAAGCAATATCTTTAAATCATAAAGTTTCTGTATAGGTTATACGTTTTCTCTTTGGCACTTCTAAATAAAAACAAAACAATTTATAAACATTATAACTCTGAAATCAATATAACATAAGAAGGACCCAATTCTTTATTTTGGTTTTAAAATTTTATAATGGAGAAATAGAGAAAGTTTTCATAACTTGGGGTTTAATATCTAGTAGAGATTTATTGTCCATGCCTTATTATTATACTTGTAATATTATTACACTCATCTGTGAAAAATTGCAACTGTCAGTTTTATAAACAACAACAAAAAGATTGACGTGAGCATTCTCAAAGCAAGAAAAGTACATCATGCTATACTTCTGGACAAATGACTAATTTTAAAACTATAGCATGAAAAGTGCAACTTGACATTAAGTTTTATTTAAGTAATTAATACCAAATAAGAAGTGAATAATTCAAACCAGTCATGAGAAAAAAAAACAGATTTAAAAAATAAAATACCAGAATGCAATTAAAACCTTTATGAATCCCTCATATTCCTATCATCTCTCTTTGGATTTAAGTCTATCCTGAATTTGGTGCACTATTAACTGCTTTTCCTCTTCCTCTCCTCTCTTTCTCTCTTCTTTTTATCTCTCTGACAAAGGATATAATCCAGATCTTTTTTTTTTTAAAGATTTATTTATTTGACAGAGATCACAAGTAAGCAGAGAGGCAGACAGAGAGATAGGAGTAAACAGGCTCCCTGCTAAGCCGAGAGCCTGATGCAGGGCTTGATCCCAGGGCCCTGGAATCATGACCTGAGTGGAAGGCAGAGGCTTTAACCTGCTGAGCCACCCAGGCGCCCCTATAATCCAGATTTTTTTAAAAAATTCCAACTCAAATCATATAGAAAAAGACCAAACTAATAAAAGCCAGGCAATCGTTACAATAGACAATTAACTTACTTTTTACAGTATGTAGAAATTATAACATAGAAACTATAAATATATTCTCCTATATATTCTTATATTTTAAATTATTGTTTAATCCATATGATATTAATTTATACATTGTCTTTGCATAGATGTTTTATCAATTGTATTAAGAATCCAATTTTATATTGTTTCATATGGATTACCTATCATTCCACAATCAACTCTTAAGTAGTTGATAACTTCCCAAAGAGTATCAATCTCATCTGTACTATACACTGTGTAAGTTTCCATATTGATGTTGGTACTTTCTGGGATCTCTATTTTATTCTCTTCATCCATTTCACCAGTTCATGTGCCAATACCACATTTTCTTCAGTTAAATAATTATAAATACTTTTCTAAAATGTCATGGATATGTCTTCACACAGTGTCCATTCCTTATTCTCTCTCTTTCATATATGTGGGTGTATGTAACATATATAATACAATATGCATGTTATATGTGATTATTAAATATATAAATGTTAACATGTAATATATGCATATATGTCTGTCATATATACATATATTCTGTGTATATATATAATATGCCTTAGAAAAGCAAACAAGGATGTTGATTAGATTGTGAATCAATTAGGATACACACACATATCTCCCCTTGATGTATTTGAATCAATATCCTTGCTAGTTTTTAAAATACATACTGATGGGGCACCTGGGTGGCTCAGTGGGTTAAAGCCTCTGCCTTCAGCTCAGGTCATGGTCTCGGGGTCCCGGGATCAAGCCCCACATCGGGGTCTCTGCTCAGCTGGGAGCCTGCTTCCCCCTCTCTCTCTGCCTGCCTCTCTGCCTACTTGTGATCTCTGTCAAAATAAATTAATAAAATTTTAAAAAATAAAATAAAATACATACTGACAAGTTGATTCTAAGATGTTATGGAAATAAAATGTCTTAGGAGTGCTGGAACCACCTTGATAAATGAGAACAAAGTAGAAAATGTAAACTAATTGTTTTCCAAGTTTTACAACAAAGCTACATGTATCAACACAGTGCAGTATTGGCTTACTCATTTCTTTTTAATCACCAGAATAGGTCTAAATATATATACACTTACCAAGTTGTTTTATTTTTATTTAATTTTTTTAACACACCACTGAAGTAAATCAAGGGGAAAGTGAAAATATTTTCAAAAAATGGTGATGGAAAAACTGATTAAGTACAAGGAAATAGTGAATTTAGAACCATACTTCGTACTATACAACAAAGCTATTTTGTGATGGATCAGTGTCCTAGACCTAAAAATTAAACCTACAAAATTTCTAGAAGTAAACTTAGGATAATTTTTTTAAAATATTATATTAGTGACTTCTGTCACTTCTGTAACAACTGAAAACCATGAATGATGATTTTAAAAATTAATAAAATTTTCTTCATTAAAATTAAAGCCATGTAGTTCACAAAAGACACATTTAAGAGTATGAAAACTCCACTAAAAGGCTGAGATCAAGTTTAGAATAGAGGTACCTGGATGGCTCAGTTGGTTGTGTCCAACTGTTGATTTTAGCTCAGGTCATGATTTCTGAGTCATGAGATTGAGCTCTGCATTGAGCTATGCACTGAGTGCTGAGTCGGCTTGAGATTCTCTGTCTCCCTCTCCCTTTGCCCCTCCCACTTATGTGCTCTCTATCTACCCTAAATAAATAAATCTTTTAAAAAATTTAGAATAATATGTATTAGCAAGGAGTTTAATCCAGATAAGAATTTCTATAACAATAATAAGAACATTCCAATGAAAAAGACAATAATCTTTAAGGAAAATAAATGGCCAATATGCATATGAAAAGATTTTACCTTTTTTTTTTTTTAAGATTTTATTTATTTATTTATTTGACAGACAGAGATCACAAGTAGACAGAGAGGCAGGCAGAGAGAGAGGGAGAAGCAGGCTCCCCGCTGAGCAGAGACCCCGATGCGGGGCTCAACCTGAGCCGAAGGCAGAGGCTTTAACCCACTGAGCCACCCAGGCGCCCCAAGATTTCACTGTTATTAGTAAACATGGAAATGTACCTGAAAACTATCACTTCACACCCTTTTGAATGAGGAAAATTAAAAAGTCGGATACTGACTGCTAACTATAGTTAAGAATAAGGAGAAACTGGAAGCCTTACTATGCTGCTATGTGTACTATGGTATTATTCAACCATTTGGGGACACTGTCCATGACATTTTTATTAAGTTAAATATATACCTATCTTATGACCATGCAACTTCAAACTGAGGAAGTTGCACATGCTAAATATAAGAGGAGAACAGGAGAAAAATTACTAAGTCCTCAGATAAGTATATTTTAATTTTATAAGAAACCGCCAAGGAATTTTACAATGTGACTATACCATTTTACATAGCCATCAAGAATGGATGAGCACAATGAAAGATAATAGCAAGGAAACATCTTTTATTAAGACATCTCTGAGGAAGTAAAATTCAAACACAGACATGAAAGATGAAGAGCCAATCATATGAGGAGACACAAACATATGTGTATTTTATCTTCTACCTTGGGGTTAAAACCCCAAGGTTGAAGAGGACTTTGTATGTTTGAAGAACTGAAAGTAACTCAGCATAAATGAACTGAACACTGATGACAAAAACTAAGGTTGGAAAACCACAGATTCTGTTCTATGTGCAATGAAGATACATTGAAATGAATCAACCAGGGCAACATAAAAATAATATATAACTCCATGTTATGTATATAATAGATTATAATAGGTTATAGGGACATAAGCCTAAAGTAAGCAAACCACTTAGAAAATAAATAAGGAAAAGCAGAGAAGAAAAAGTTGAAGGGGGAAGATGTACTTGAGAAAGAACTGGAGGAATTCTATATGTTTTCTTTATCATATCAATAGAATCTTGGACCATTCGAATTTTCTTCTCCAATTTATTTTAGTCATATTCTTTGACTTTTGATTTTTTTTAATACATGTACTGTAGATTTAACTTTTTCTACAAAAATTCCTATTGGATTTTATTCTGACAGTCACAGATATGTTTCTTTAATAGTGTTTACTTTTTCTCTGGGAGTTCTTTCTTGATTCATGGATGTGTTGCTTTCTTGAATATTTCTTATTTTCTTAATTAGAATTTTAATTCTAAATCTCCTTCCATTAAGTTACCTCTCCATGCTACCATTTTCTTCTCATTACTTTTGATTCTGGTTTGATCAATATTATTTATTGTGTAAATACTTGTAATGTTGGGTATGTAGGTAAACATTGCCATATTCAGGGTTTCACCCCATTGCCATATAAGAAAATTCTGACTGCATCACTCCTACCTAATTCAGCATTTTCTTTTTTATTGAATCATCAGATGTACAGAAAATGTCTGTACCTGAACATGCCCTACCACAGTGCTTTGTTTAAATGCGGGGACTATAGTTAGCTAAAATTTCTTCATGCTGTAAATTTTATTTATGTATCCATCTATAGTTACCTTTATAAAGTGATTGTCTATAAACCAATTTATTAGATTAAATAAACTAATTGAGTAATATAAGTCTTCCTGTACATCTTCTCTAATGTAAACAGGCAAGTGAAAATTAGACTTCCAGAGATATTTTCTCTGAGGAAGAAGTAATCAGAGTGGCTAAATTCTTTCTACCACTTGGTATTTTCTTTAATGTCTTAATCTTTTTCAAAGATCATATGTTAAAAATTATTTCTTAGAAACATGTCATCTGTTAGGAAGAAATCATTCTGTAAGGTTTCACAGTCTGATTAGTTTTCCCAGTGAGCAGTGTCATTGTAATTGTGCCCCTTGTTAACATACTCGGGCTCATTTGTGGGCATTTTGATGGGCTCAGGAGCAGGGCCAGCCATTTACTGCTCTTTAGCTAACAAGAAAACACATACATCCCAAACTCAAGATTTTTCATATGCAAGATAATGCCTTTAATTTGTTTATTTTACTTTAACACTATTTTATGGGAAATGATGAAAATATTTTAACCTAACCAGTTTGTTGAAAGTGGTTTTGTTTCTTTACAGTTGGCTCTGATAAGACTTGTGGAAGTGAAGGTGAATAAAGTAATTGTAAACTTACCTGAAGAGCTCCTTTTAAGATAAAATCATCATCTTAAAAAAAAAAAGAACACCTTTATTTCAGAGTAAATTTGTGGTTTCTCTATCATAGGATAATTTGTTTTAGGCTTACATATAAATGCAGACAGAGCCACAACAGCAATACTGGGTTTTTTAATCTTCACTTAATCCTGAAGTCTGAATAGAACCGGCTAAGGGAAATCCTTATGTATTATAGCTTAGGTAATTTATAAGCATAGAAAAAAAGCTTGGATTTGAGTTGAAAAGAATGTTGAGTCACTTGGAATGACATATTGGCTATTTTTTCTCCATTCCTTTTCTTCCAGGCATTTGAGTAGTAGGCACCATCCTCTCATGCTCAAAGACTTTGAGGAAAGAAGACAGTAAGATGAATATACTTTGTGCCCACAAATTCCATAAACTTTGCTTAAGTAAATGCCAAAGTAGATAGTAAAAAAGTTTTCTGTTAAAGGTGTGCTATCATTTACTCTCCTAAAGCTAGGATTATTGCAATATATTTAAGATTAGACTAAAGAAATACTAAGTAATTTTGAGCTAGATCTCATCACGAACAAAATTGTTCTTGCTAATAGTTTGCCTTCAGCATATTATGCCAAGTAGCCCAACCTTGCCATGGTTCTTACAGTCTTTTCAAACGTTTTGGATTCTTGAAACAACACAGTTTATCCATTCAACAGAAATATAGGGGCCATCTATTCAGCATCAGGCAGTGTTCTAAGTACTGGAGACACAGCAAGGAATAAAAGCAGACAGAACCCCTGTTCTTATGGATTGTAAATTCCTGCAGAATGAGCAGTTGACAAACCTAAACACACTCACACATTCACATACTCTTATATACAAAGTGACAGCTAGAGAGAGTTAGGGACCATATTATGTAGTGTACTGTAGTATAAGCTGTAGGAAACTGACTCAGTATCAACTGAATGGAAGTTGGAAATTGATTTAAAGATTCAGAGTGCAGTATATTCTCATTTCCAGTTTACTTAACTTTAAAAAAGATACAAAGCTGGCATTGAAGCATATAGACAAACAGCAGTCACACTGAGGTATAAGAACATGTCAGGTAGAGATTCCAACTCCTTCTCCTAAAACAGAATTACTTTATTTGCAACATGTCAAAAATAATAAATTCCAGGAAGACAATGTTGACAGGGTAAAAAAGAGAAAATAATACAAACTTTGGATGATCCAACAAACAATTCTTAGGGCAGTTTAGGCATCAGTAATTATTGGATGAGCACATACTAACTTTTACCAAAAAAAAAAAAAAAAGTCTAAACCTTTTTCTAACGGTATTATTGTCATCACGTCTTATGATAAGTTTTGTATGAAATCTGTATTGTAAAATAGATAGCATATTATTTTGCTCAAATTCAATGTTACAAGTAATATTTTTTCTTTTTTCTTTTATTTATTTATTTCTTTTCAGCATAACAGTATTCATTGTTTTTGCACCACACCCAGTGCTCCATGCAACACGTGCCGTCCTTAATACCCACCACCTGGCTCCCCTAACCTCCCAACCCCCGACCCTTCAAAACCCCTCAGGTTGCTTTTCAGAGTCCATAGTCTCTCATGGTTCTCCTCCCCTTCCAGTTTCCTTCAACTCCCTTCTCCTCTCCATCTCCCCATGTCCTCCGTGTTATTTGTCATGGTCCGCAAATAAGAGAAACCATGTGGTAATTGACTCTCTCTGCTTGACTTATTTCACTCAGCATAATCTCTTCCAGTCCCGTCCATGTTGCTACAAAAGTTGG